>BMAW01096615.1:179666-208852 GCA_019974015.1 Nephila pilipes | reverse complement strand
TTAAGATATAGTTTATTTTCTGCTTTAAATTCGATTCACATTTTTTCACATTTATACTGGATTTTACGTTCTTTTCCACACAAAAGAAGAAAAGTAAAGGATAGAATTCAAATTGGCAAACGAAAAAGAAGAAAAAAAAGAAAATAGAAGACTTACAAAATGCAGGAAGACCAGTAGGTGCCAGAGGAAACTCACCGAGACCTCTGTAGATGAGGGCGGTGTCAGCCCCAGGAAAGAGTCCTCCGGGAGGAAACATGGGACGGAAAACGGGCGGGAAACTATCAGGAGTACCGGATGCCCCATCGGTGCTCGAACCACCTACAACAGAAGATCTGCTTGCGAGTAGACTGGAACTTTCTGCGGAACTCTTTGCTGCCAAATCAGCAAATTTGGCGAACGGAAGCATTCTAGAGTTCAGATATTCAGACAGTCCAACAAGAGATGGAGTCAGACCAGGTAAACTAGGTATCTGATGTCCTGCAGATACAGGTGTGAATGCTGACAACCTGGGCTTGGCCTCTTCAGATATCAAACCCATTGGTGGTACTTTCGTTGAGGATACTACACTTGGAGGATGATCGGCAGGATCTCTGCTGTCAGGAGAAGCAGGAGATGAAGGGGATTTAGAGCTGTGGTCATCAATTTTTACACTTGACATGATTATCTGTTCAGTTCGTGAACCGTCTTAAAGTCATGATAGTTCACAAAATAGAAGAAGTCAATTCTCTAGCTGTTGAATACTTTCCAGTTCAAGTAATTTATTGTCTTTATTCATACATTTGATAGCAGTTCAAATGAATAATTCTGAAAGCATGTCTTATCATAAAGTTTTGACTAATCGTCTCGTAAATTTAAATCTGTGTAATTTTAAATCAATATTGACGTAGTTAAAATCAGTTTTCGAAATTCGAAACAAACTAGCCCCAGAGGTGGTAACTAACTTTTCCTTTTCGTGCTTTGTAGTTTTTCCTACAGCTAAGATCTAAAACATAAAGCTAAAATGAATTTTTAAAGTTGTATTAAATCTCTATCAGCGCATCAATAATTTAAACAGTCAAGATTTTCTTTCGAATGAAATTTTTATAAAACTGAATTATTTAGCTAAACTATGATAAAAACTATTATTCTCTATCAAGGCATAAATTGAATTGCCTTGAAAAAAAAATTTTTTTTTTAATTTCTAGATAAACATGAAGAACGCACTTTCCTCCATCCCCTTATTTAATTAATCGATCATCTAAATATCAATATCTGACACCGTTTTATTCTGGAAGTAGACAGCAAAACTTTCCGATCAGACAACTTCCCAAAGAAGCGCTCTTCCTATCTGCGCACAAAAATAGATTTGAGCTCCAAGTGAACAAGGTGCGCTTTACCTTTTGAAATGCACGTGGACTTCAGGCCGCGAATCGCTATTCGACGCCGGTGGAGCCAATCATGTTGTCGATTGGGGGGTGCGTCAATAACCGAGGACCCTCCCCCTTGATTTTTTGTCCACCCCTCTGATCAGGGGCAATAGTGGTCTTTATCGGTAGGATAATTTGTTTTTTGTAGGTTTCTTTCTTTATTTTTTTACCCTCCAATTTTTGCGTAGAAGTGGTAGCTATCGCGGATAGTAAGAAGTATTGGAGGATGGAACATTTTTATTTTAGTTATTTAAGATAGCGCTTTCCGAAGCAATACTGGGCAGGGAGAGTAAAAATTGTTTGATATAGACTGCCTTTTTTTTCCATCCTTATTTTTTTCCACCTACATTTTTTTTTTCTTCAAAAATATTTTTATCCCGTATTATTATTTTTTTCTTTCTCCATTGTTTTCTTGAAAAAGTGGATCGCTATAACTATTGCAGTTCCTTTAGACAAGGTAAATCGATATAAGTTCCCCCCCCCCACACACACACAAACACGGCATTTATTTACAAGAGAAAATTATTGTGAACTTCTGAATAATATAAGTATGGTGGTTAAAAATGTTTCTCTAAAAATTTGTAATTGCGAAATCTTTTGTTGAAATTTCTTTTCTGATGACTACGTATTTAATATTAATTTGTTGAGGAATACGAAAAAAATACCCATTTTTGATGCTCATGCTAGAGAATTTTTTCGATATAAAAATTGATTATATAAATAAACTAATATAATTAATAATGCAATAGCTTCCTTGGAATTTTTGAACATTTTTAAAATTATTCTAAGAGTTTGGAGAGCCAATTTATTTGTAAAAATTTAAGAAATAATAATGATAAAATTTACTTATCGTTACTGATAAAATTTACAGTTTTAATTTCAGAAATTTTTTGTTGTATATAACCTATGAAATAAAACTGATCACTGTTTTTAAAATTAGTTCACTTTGGCATAACCACCACCAAAACAAAAAAAAAAAAAAAAAAAAAAAACTGGCCAAACAATTTATTAAAATATTGTCATGATACAAGTGTCAGAGTAGCATTTTTTAAAGAAATATAGGTACCCACAATATATATTGATTGTTTTTAATTTTAATAATTCTTCACATTCCATTTTTTTTTTTTTTTAAAGGAACGGTATCTCCAAAAATTGTTTTGCTTTTCATGCAAAATAATTTCCTTCTTTAATTATTCATCAATAAGACTTTCAACATCTATCAAACAAATTCCAGTAACTTTAATTTTAAAAATTTATTTTGAAGGTTAAATTAGAAGAAATTTGTTTGTGTATACATAAGAACCATATAATTTTCATTTCTCTCACTTTTAACATATATTTCATTGACTAAAAAAGAAAAACAGGTCCATTCTTTTTTTTCAGTAGGCTTTACTTACAGAAGACTTTTCAGCAAATGATGCTGAAAATGAAATTAAAACTTATCTTTTCCATTGAAATGAAGATTCAAAATAATAATTAAATCTTTGATTATGTTTTAAATTCTAAAAGAAGTAATCCCATTCACTTATTTAAGAAATGAAGAATAATTCTGTTCCTTCGACTCAAAGTTACAAAAATAATTATAAACATACACTGATAGTATTTAATATTTTAAGCCTTTCTTTAAAATAATTTTGTCTAGATTTAGTTTAATATTTGGCATAAATTTTAATCAGTCAGTTTGAAACTCCACGAGAGTTATTGGCCAGAGGACTTAAGCTTTAATAGAAAATAATGTTACAAGTCCTGAATAGTAAAATCAAATAAAATAAAACTAATATAACCAAATAAATTTAATTACACCGTACAATATTGGTTTAATCCTGTTTATAAGCATGTTATATCAGTATTAATAGGAATTTTCTTAATATCTTCTTTTCAATATACTCGATCACCATTTAGTGTAATCACGCTCCTGGAAAGGGGAGGGGGGCTTCCTACAGGTTAAGAATCACTGTCATACATAATTATTACAATTTATATTTTTATATGCAACATATATTAATAGGTATTTTGTCAATGGGTTCCACATACACACCACACACACACACACATATATATATATATACATACAACTCCTTTTTTACGCAGTTGATACATTCCTCAGAAAAGGGTGCAGAAAAGAAAGTCGTGTAAAAAAATACATGCGACATATGGTAAATTTGGGGATATGACAACTTAATCCACAATCCACAACTTAAAAAAATCGTGTGAGATAAAAAAAAAAAAAAAAAAAAAAACCTCATTATATTTAAAAAAAAAAAACTTATGAAAAAAAGTAATAATGAAATCCGTGAAACATATTTATAAAACAAAAGTAATTAATTTTTATTACAAAAAAAAATTAATACTAGGGTACAGTGAAAATTCAATGTATAGGTACATACAGGGTATAAAAATTCAATTTGAAATAAGGAATAAAACTACTAACTAACAACTCTTCATCGTTACTTGATAACAAGCGTGCACGTTTATTACGAACTGGATCAAAAAATGCTATCATCAGTAGATGTGTCAGATATATCTAGCACAACCGTCAGCTTTGATTCAAATGAAGAATTTCGTTCGTTATTATCGGCCAATGTTTTTTTTTTTTTTTTTGTTATAAAAATTTCTCAAGTTACTTATATAATTCTTGATATCCTGCTGCTGCTTAAGATTATCTTGAAATTTTAATGCTAACTCTATGTCAGGATCATGAGTAAGAAAATGTTCGCTACTTGTTACAATTTCAAGCCCTCGCGAATTAAATCAGCTATTAATAGCTGAACATCTTCGACTTCACTAATATCGATTTCTTTATTATCATATTAACTGTCATAAATTCAATCAAATCGACTTAATCCAAAAAGCTTTCTAGCATCAATTCTTCGATGTCAGCAATTTGCACGTTGTTAAAAACTTCGCCACTAATTAAATTTGATAGAATAATAATTTCAGAATATACAGCTGATTTTTGTACTATGAAACTTCCAATTTTGACGCAAGCTAGAAATTTTTTTTACAACAAGCATTATAGGTCGATTGGCGCACCTGTTTGGTGGCAAAAGAAGCATGTGTAATGCAATCCATAATTGTAAACTTTCTATCTGCTTCTACAACAATCAAATTTCCTACCTCCACTGAGTCTATAATATATTTAAACGTCATATGTATCACTGACATATGTTGTGTGGGCTTAAACCATCTGTCTTTTGATTACACTGTCAAAATTAGAACTGAATTTTTTTAGGGGGGGGGGAAGAGGATTCGTGCTAGAACAAAAATCGCGTAAAAAGTATTGTGGTGAACCGTGTTATTTCAAAATCGTGTAAAAATACCATGGGAAAAAAAGTTGGGTGCATATATATATATATATATAAGGGTGGACATAATGGGGATCGTGTGTCATGTGTGGCTCTCGGAGGCGATTGATGAAGTTTTTATGCAAATAAAATATATCTATGAAATATGGTAAGCTAAAACTATTGAATGTCCAAAAGTAATTAATTTATTTCATTTCTTCTTACAAGGTCATTGTAATCTTAAGCTGATCAGAGTCGAAAAGTAATTGTTTACTTCATTTCTTATTATTTAAGACACTATTCGAGTAGAGTATATACATACACACACACACACACACACACACATATATATATATATATATATGGAGAGGCTGATGCACGTTAAATCTGTCTAAATATAATGTGCTCCCGTTGGTGTGTTGTGGAAATTCGGAGAGTTTAATGTCAGCTCAGGAGTCCTCACCCCCTCGTCAATTGACTAAAACCCAAAATTACGAGGTCCATCACCAAAATCCCTCTTGTTGCTTCAAAGTGCGACGTTAATAAGCAATCGCATCACATCGATGAATTTATTTTTGTTAGTGAGACTGAAGGTACTCTGTAATAGAACAGAAGCAAGTGTTCCATGTCGTTGCAGCGAAAAATGTACAGATTGTAAGTCTTTCATTACATATGTAAGAAATGCCACTTCTATTAACTAGTTGACATCTTCAAGCTCTGTAAACAACTTTCCGGCTTTCGAAGTTAAGTTATTTTCTTGGTCTTAGCAAATTAAAGAATTTTGTTAGCACTTAGCTTACTGAGAGCCACATTACTAAACAAAACCATGATACACCCTCTGGAAGATCATCGTTTCCTTTATTCAGGCATTGGACTGTCGATGGACTTTGGCACTTGAAAGTAAATAGTTAACAATTTTTAAAACTGTAAGTATAATGTGGTCATGTTTAAAATATTAAGCTTCTAGGTGTTTACAACGAATAATGCAATTATCAGGGATAAAATTGGGATACAACGCGTCGGTATTTAAAATTGCCAAAAGCCCTTTAATATGATCACTCATAGTTGGAGCGCCATCAGTTGCGAAGCATTTTAACCGGTGTAGAATGTTTTTCCAGGCAATGGAATCATGAACATTTTGTATATCTTCTCCTCGAGTCGTATCTTTTGAAACAAAATGATCAAATAGTTCTTCCTCTTCTAGATTATTTGTTGAATGAAGAACAAATAAAGTAATTCTAGTTTAATGCAATGTTCGTAGATTCGTCTGTCTGATTCAGTGCTCTCCAATTCGTCAAACCCTTTTCAAAAATTACTAATGACGTCCTAGGAAATAACAGAAATTCATGTTTCCATAATATGTCTGGAGACAGGCATTTGTTTAATTAATTTGACCCATTTCGTATTTAAAACAGAAATTACATCAAAAATATTTCTTTTTATGAATTCTCTTTCAGTGTAAGGGCATTTTTTCCGAACAATGTTTAAGATCATAATAAATCAGACCTCCATTGTTACGTTTGTCTCTATTATTAACAGGCATATAAACAATTTGGTTACTTAATATTGCTTTAAAGACTATTTTAACTCCTTTCAACTCGCAACTAGAAGAAAATTGACTGAATGAGAAGTGATTTGATTCATAAGGTTGTTTAAGATTTCTGCCCTCGAAAGTGACAATGTTACTTGTTAACCACCCTGGTTTTCCTTTTTCTCACCAAAAATAAATTCCTCTTCCCACCGTGCTTTAAAATTCTTCTTCCCCTTTTCATATTTGAGTTTTCCAATAGCATGATTACTTTTTTAGTTAGAAATATTTAAGAAAAACTTATAATTATCTTTTTCCCGCAAGTTAACTGCTGGAATTCTTAAAACTTTTTTTAAACCACTCACTTAATAATCAACACTATCCGCAGTGAACAAACCGGAATGAATTATCAAAAATGAAGGTTGGGATATGACTCACGCCACACCTTCGGTAATATTCTTCGTATTTGTTGGAGATAAATGGTAAAGCGTTTTAATCCTCCATTTTCTATTTGAATACAGTCTTTAAATCCAAGAACCCCTGAATTCCCCTGTTAAAATTTGCCAATTCCGTGTTTTTCGAAATCACAATAAGGTTGTGATCATCCATCTGGCACCTATCTGAATATATAGTTCTTTCAAATATCACTTTCTAAAATGTGGCTCACCAAGGCAATGTAGGTGGTCAATCCTCATTCACACACACACAGATATATATATATATATATATATATATATATATATATATATATATATATATATATATATATATAGAAAGTTATGACGCTGGGCCAATCGCGGTTTTCTCTTCACTAATTCGGAGACTTTCATTGAATTGAATTGCATAAAATAACAAATTTTTCCCATATAAAATGAAACCTGGTTAGTTATATTAGGAGGAGTAGAACGATTTATATATAAGGATATATAAATGATATGCAATTAATGGAAAATGAAGGGAAACAGAAGATAAGGAGTTGAGTATTTAGAGTATTATTGAAATTGAAACTCTTGTGTTTTGCGGATTGTAGATAGTTCCAATGATAGTATAATATTTACAGAATTTGTTTAGTTCTTGTGTGTCTTCAGTTAGATTTTGGTAGTTTTTGATTGATATATTAGATTGAGATATTGCTTAAGAGTCGAATAATGATGGATAAGCCCCACAAAGTAGTAAGCGGCATGATACGGCCGAAGGAAGTGCTAACCGCATTCCCCTTTTACCTCGGTTTTTCTCAATGGGATTTTTTACACGTCAAGGTACCCGAGGTCTTCTCCTTCCTTTTTGTTAGTGTGTTGAGTTATTAATCTCCTTCTGAAATATCGAATCAAAGTGCGTAATCTTATCTTAGGTTTATAACATTTGTTGGATTTTTACTGAGATGTTATCGACTATCATAAACTAGTTGTATTCGCAGACTAGTTTGATGAAGAGATTGGATGGAATTAATGCAACTTGAATGGTTACTGGCGTTAAATTTTAATCCTAAGTTCTTATTCTAGACAAAATTATTGGATTGCTTATTATTTAATTGAATAGTATTATTTTCCTTCAGCAAAATACATACATAAAATAATTGGTGTGTCAACTCTCCTTTTTTTTTGGTTTAATTACATGAGCTAACTGATTAAATATAATTCGCGCGTGCGAATAAATTAATTGGAAGTAATTTTTTTTTAATTGCAAATTCGTATTCTGACGTAAAGTTACTTACATTCGTTAAATATTACTTAACTGAAATTTAAGAAATTATTTTCTAAAATTGTAATTTGCTTGATTATTTTCAAACTAAACTTTTTCGTTTAATTAAAGGAATGGATTGAATTAATATAATTTGAAAACGTTAATTTGAAGCAAATTTTAAACTTAATTTTTTTTTACTCTGTTCCATGCAAAGTTGCTTATATGTGATTAAATATTGTTGGATTAAAAATACAATTTTCACACTGCTTAAATAAATAAATTGGAAGAATTTGATTTATGGACACTACTTTTTCTTCATATTTTGCATTTTGTTCAATTATTAATTTCTTATCATAAAAGCTGTTAATTACAAAATAAGTAAATTGGTCAACATAGCATTCATCCAAAAAATTACTGATATTATTAACCTTACAGATTTTGAATATCAAGCTGTAGAATTTCTTTTTTTAACAAAATTTTATACATTTTTCTTTAAAAGATAATGAATTAAACAGCCTTTTTTTCATTTGAAAAAACAAAAAATCAACCTGATCACAGTCTTCAAAATTAACTATCGTTCTAAATTTATTTCAAACATGTATTGCTATTTTTTGTGATGTACAAAAAATGATTTATTCTCTGAACAATAATGATAAATATAAGAAATCAGCTTCTATTTATTTATGTAATTTACGCAAAAAATTCTTAGGTGGAAAAGATATGATAATGAAATGCTTATGATTTTACAAATGAGAAGACACTGCACTTCAAAAATTACCTATTCTCTCTCTCTCTTTCTTTTACTGTGAATTTCACATTTTTCTTATGTTAATATTGTTACTCTTTATTTCAAATATTTAGAAAATTGCGTACTGATTTTTTTCTCTGGAGTTTATTAAAACGTATTACTTTTATTTTTAAATTTGTCTTTCAAATTCTTCGTACCTGAAGATTTTGCAGCTGAGCTTTTTTTTTTTTTTTTTTTTTTGTAATTCATATTTTTTTTAGTTTAACTAGATGTTTATTATTTTTAAAGTAACAACGTTAACAAATTCTTCGGTTTCCACTTTAGTTTTGCATTTTTAACCATAAGGCGATTTTAAATTAAAAAAGAAACATGTCCTTAGTGAAGGAAACTTATTATATTTCAGAGATCCTGTGATACATCTTGATTTGTTTACTTCTACTGTGACGTTAAACCATATGTTATCTTTTGACTCCAATCTGAGAATACGTGAGAAACTTTCATTTGTAGTAAACTCAATTTGTAATAAAAAAAACACCACTTGATCAGTAAACATTTGCCTCAAAAACCAAAGATAAGATGACGCATTTCAGTAGGTGATAAATAACTTAACATGCTAAGATAAGGAGTAAACTTGGGTCCCTTTTCTTGTACTACTTCATTTCCGTCCAATTTGTCTGCATATATATATATATATATATATAGGGTACAAAACCAGGGTATGAATTTTTATAAAAGATAAAGATTTGTATTTTGTAAGCTATTTGTTACTGGTACTAAGAAGTGTTGTTAAAGTTTTTTTGACTTACATAGAATATTTGAACAATTCTGTCCCCCTTACAAATCAATGCTATTATGGGAATTTTCAGATCACTTCTCAATTTTAATTTTAAAAAAAAATTGTGGCAACCGTTCCGAATTTAACAAAGGCTCGAGTGAAAGGTATCCGAGCTAACGAGATGACACCGAACTTCAATCACAAATTATTAATTTCATTACCACAAAAAAAAAGTATTTTATTATGCTGCAACAAACAATCGTTAATTTTTAAGGATCCAAGTGTACCATATAAACTTTCAAATATATATCTATGATTTAGACGTAAAGTGAAGACGGAAGAAAAAGGTAAGTATTGGTTGACAAGTGGGAGGGTCACAAATAGGGGTAAAATAATTGGTCATTTAGGGTTGCGTCATCTGTGTTTACCAAAGAAATTAAATCATACGAGGGAATAAAATGATAGTTCGGGTATCTCGAAATCTTAATTCCGGTTTTTAACTTGAAGAAGGTAACTACTCGAGGCATCAATACCAAATGGAGTTTCAGTTTAATATATTAAAGATGAAGCATTCAATATTCAGCAAGAGACACTAAATTTTACAAACTGATTACTGATAAACGAGTGCATCTATTATAATCAAGATAAACATAAATAAAAAGATATGTTCTACCTAAAAAAGGTTTCTGTATTTTGTATCCTGTTATTTAAAATCAGCCAAAGACAACTTTAATGTTTATACATAACTCAAAACTCCCTACCACGAAATAATAATAATTTCAGAGAACATTTATTTATATCCCCCTTTCGAACGAATAATGCGCGTCTATCACCCCTTACGACTTCATCAGTTGGCGATGGGGGATCTGTCCGGAATTTTACCCAGTGAAAATACCCATCTGTTAAGAGCGATATGACGGATGGTGACGTCATTAAGGAGACTCGACTAATAAAACCTTTCGGATCGGCCACTGTCCAGCTCGATGACGGATGACCGGTTTCTTGTACTTTTACGAAGGACAATCGATATCATTATTTTGCTGATTAAAAATGAATAAGAATGTATCACTTAATTCCAATACTTTACAACTTTTTTTTTTCAAATTTTTTATAATTTCCCTTTTTGTTTTACGATGTAAAGACGTACTATTTTGTTTAGAAATAGAAATGTGGGACAGTAATTCAATCAGCAGTGTATAAAACCTCTGTCAAAAGATACAAATTTTTACTTTTTAAAAAAAGAAAAAAAAAATTCAACTCCCTCAGAGAATTCTATTTTTCTGTTTGGTATTATTACAAAGTTGAATGATGTTTGAACTGAATCCAGTGTCTAACAAGCGTAAACGAAAATATTTTATAATGATCCCTACAACTAAATATATGAGTAACTGTCTTTAGTCTGCTGAACATTATCTGAAATTAAATTACAAATTAAATCTATTAAATTAAATTATATTATATCTGAAATATAATTACACAAATAAAATGTGGAAAATGTATTCTTAACAATGAAATGCTTTCTTCTTCATATTTCAAATAAATTCTCTCTCTCTCTCTCTTTATATATATATATATATATATATATATATATATATATATATAATAGCACTTTTTCTTTTTAAAACGCTTCGTAAAGTATTTTTACCTCGCAAGTATTTCGTAAGAAAATATGCAACTACTTAAATACGACATCCAGTTGTTCGATTATTTATAGTAATAATATTTAAGACTTGGCAAAAAATGCTGTAAGTTATAACTGTAAATAAAAATCGCATATAATTATTTTGTATGAAAATGTAAAATTTAATTAAATTTCATTTAATAAATAAAGTATTTATGAAAGTTTCGTAAGAGGAAAAATGATCAATATTTAAGAGCTGTTCATTTTGTTGAATCTCAACTCAAAATGTGAAGATTTCTTTTTTTCGATGTACACACACACACACACACACACATACACACACATATATATATAATTTAAACAGAAAAAAGTTTCAGTTTTTAATTGTAGTATAATTTTTTAAATTGAAGTAATAATATAATCCATTAGTGAATAAGGTTTTGGAAGTCCTAAGAAAAAGTCTAAGATGTGAAATTTTGCATGAAGCTATGTTTTCAAAATACTTTTTTTCATGAAAGTATTCATATTAAAAATATTGTTTTGCCGAAAACAGGCTTCATCATCGATAGTGATGTTAATGAGCGTTAATACAGTCGAATGGACAAACACACAATAATGCCTTAAATATTATAAAAAAGGAAACAGATCTGTGATGAAAATATCATTTCAAAGCACGCATCAAAAAATTAATCCTCCGTGCATAAAATTACCTCCAGGATGCGGAAAGATGTGAAAACGCAAAGGGGCGGTCAACCCCGCGAGCGAAGCGCAGGAGCTGACAATCCCAACATGTGATTCATAGACACCTGGATTCGCAGTTACGCTTAGATGATTGGTTATTAGGTCTTTTATGTGCAGCTCGCAAATTCGCATTTATCTTGGGATGGTTCAAGTACAGTGCTGTTTTGTAAATGATGTATTTTGAAGAGGATTTGGATGATGGGTTTTGTAAGTTGTAGGCTTCTTTTTTGATTTATTTTGACAGGCCATGAGGGTGATGGTGATCGAATATTATTCATTAAATTAGAACTGTTCTAAGGAAATAAAACATGAAAAAAAAAATAGTTCCCACACTTATAGGAGAGTATATCATAAGTCCTTTTAAATGAACTCTTCAGATTTTTTTAAATTTTAAAATTTTATTTATTTATTTTTACTTTTTATTTTGCTATTTGTTTTTAAATAATAATATCAGAGTCGTTAAACAGCCATATTTTGTCGTTCGTGTTATTTACAGTGAATGCATGTATGCGTTCGTTTATTTAATCATTTATCTTTACTTTTTAAACTATTTCTCTTTCATTATAATAACTAAATCAACTAATTGGTAAATGAATTTAGTTTTCTTTCCACTGAAATCTATCTTTAAAGATATTTTAATTACCCTCTCATGTTTGGGAAATTGGTTAGCAGTATTCATTTATAAAGTCTTAATGCGCAAACATACAGAATGAAATGAGAAAAATATATCTTATAATCATTATTAGAACCAATATATTTCAATAATTTTGTTGTATAATAAGACATCAAACTCATTTTTATAGCAGAAAATTTTCATATAATTCTAAAAAAATATTATAAAAACAAAGCTTTTTTTTTGAAAGATTAAACATTCAGTTCAATCTTTTGCTTAAAATTGTATTCATATGTACAAATTATTCATCCTTTTGTATTAATTTTCGTGGCCGTGTTAGACTAGTGATCATAGTTGTGGACTTACGGCCGACTTTTCGTCGAGTCGTGGGATCGAGCCCTGATGCCTCTTAAGTCCCGCTATGTAGTGAGGGTGATGCACGTTAAACCTGTCGAGGTTCCAAGTCCTCCCATAAGCGAGGTGAGGAGTGGAAGTTTGGAGAGGAAAATTATAGCTCAGGTATCCTTTTCATCACTTGACCGTGGCTCAAAATTACGAGGTCTTTCGCCAATACCCTCGAGTAGCTTCCCATCGTCTCATTAATAAATAATCACCTATTAATTTTTATAAACAATTTATTTTGTTAAGCTTTTTCGAACTTGTTTTTATTAACTGTAAAAATTACAATTATTCATTTCATGAAATTTTGTTGTATTCTGTGGAATATCATGTAGTAAAACAAATAACGAAAGCTCGAATCTTATATTACTTTCGAATTAAATATGTATCTATAAAATAACATAGTGAAGTCAAAGCGAATTCAAACGGGAAAATATTAATAAGTATTAAGTTTTACAACCCCCTCTCCCCTTAATGCAATATCATAATGAAAACTCAAATTTTGCTCTTATTGTTACAACTTTTTAATTTCTAAATTCTATTTTTTATCCATGAATATAATGGTATTCTTTAAGGGGGAAAAATAAACCGATAAAAAATAAAAATTTAGATATCCCCAAATAATTTAATTTTGTAAAATTACCCATCTATTGAAGATAATTTTACATTTATAATAAATATTAAATCCCTAAATAAATTAATAAATATCATCAAATTGTTACTAAAATAAATAAGTGTGTTATTATTAATTAATATACAATTAACTAGGAAAAAAAGGCAATTTCAGCACGCATTTTTTTTAAATTTAAAAATATTTTTTAGCACACACACTATATATGTATCGTTACAAGACAACAACAGTACTTTCAATTACAAGTACCTGAATTCCTAGGAAGTAGAAAATATTTGAAAATCAGAAATAACACAATTAAAATATTATCTCGCAATTATTTATTTTTTCAGCGGTTTTGTCATATATCGTAACAATTTATCACTTTTATTAGAAGTACAAACGATTTAGTTTAAAAAATTTGAATTCTAAAAGCATATCAGTTAAGAAGAATTTCGTCCAAAACAATGTCGCAGTTTATTTTGCTCTCTTCAAACAACCTCAATCTTAGATGTAATTTTAATTCTTACCTTTTTATGCAAATTTCATTAAAATAGGAATACATAAGAAAGAAAGAAATGACTCATGTTGAAAATCAGCATTAGAAAGTTATTTAATGTTATAAAGAAAGTTGAATAATTACTTTTATTAATTCATTCAGCTCTTTGGCTACGGCATATAGAAAGTGTATGAGTATTTCAATTGACTGTTTACTATGCAGTCAATTGAAATACTCATACAATTGAAAAGTTACTTTTTCCCTTTATTACATAAACAGAAATACCAAGGAAAATAAAACTGATAACATTTTAACTTAATATTATGTAATGAATCTGAGTTCTTAAGTAATATCTTTAAAAATACAAAAATCAAAAAATATCTTCAGAAAACTGAATAAAAACAAATATATTCTATTGCACTGATTTTAATTCATCTTATGTTTTTTACGTCGCTTGTTACCATATAGAAAAAGACCAAAACATATAAAAATTTTACAGCACTAAAAACTCAAAATTTAAGTAAAATAACTTTCAAAAATCCAGTTTATTCGTATATTAGAAAATTTTTTTTTTTTGAAGAAAGCTAAAAAAAAAATCCAATGTAACCAAATAAATAATGCTTTATTTTTGATGTTTTTTTTTTCTTTAGTAGTTAAAAACACTTATATTTAGGTTTAGTGTAGTATAATTGTACTGTTATTCATCAGCAATTTCGATTTTAAAAAATAAACGCTTTCTTTTGTTCCTTAACATTTATTTTACATTTCTTTTGTCATTTAATTTATCAAGCTTATAGAGAACATAATTTATCCCTCAAATATCGAAAATAAATTCATCTTTATATGTTATTATAGGTATTCTTTCATCTACGCAAGTGGTAAGACATCGTTACCACCACGATTCAAATCGCTAATCACCATAAAAAAAAACCTCCTATAAGGGTAATCGGCGAGTAATATAACCGATGCACAGTGAACTAAATAAATACGTTATTGGAGGGGAAGCAGCTGCTAGAGTTTTTTTCCTACGTATATATATATCCACCCTTTACCAATCCTTATAACCCTAACAGGGTAAGTACAAAATAAGGATTGAAGCGCATGGGTACGGATCCAGATGCCGAGCCAAACCATCTGATTTGTTCCATTATTGCGACGGTCAATACAAAAGTGATAAATGTGGACGGGAGGGGGGATGTGCAGCAGGAAAATGATGCTATTGGTTGGTTCTTCAGCGGTAGATAGCGTGACGGAAAAAGGTCGCCATTAACTGCGCTTCGACGTCGATTATTACTTTCATCCCAGTCACGCGCTGTGACAAGCCCTGCCTCTTACAATCTTCACAGCAGCCAATGGGGATGCAGAGGATGATGCGCTCCCGAGTCACTCAGGAGGAGGAGAATGGAGAAGTTGGTGTTAGAACGGGATGGGGGCTTTTTTTTTTCCGAGGAGAAGTTTTATTTATTTTTATTGGTATGTTGTCGCGGATAATACGTTCCAGTTTTCTAGGTGTAACTACCCCTTAGAATGGATATGTGATTTGGGAAGAGAGAGATCAGTAGATTTTAATTGAAAGTGTTGCGATTGGCGATTTAACATCACTAATAAAAATTAATTAAAGAAGAAAAAAAAAAAAAGAAATGTATTAGCTAGTATTAAATTTGAAACAATATTAAAAATCAAGAAATTAATTTTAACGTAATGTATAATTTATAGAGATGTGTCGAATATAGAATTGTCATATCCAAGTTGTCTCATTAAAAGCTATCGGGATCAATTTTAATCCAGCTTGTGTTTCTGATATCTCTCAAGAAATATTGAAAAATATGTGAATTAAAAGTACTTTATTACGGATGATGTTAATGATCAAAATTTATTTATAAGCCTTTCATATAAGAAAAATATGTTATTGGCGTCCATATTGAAAAATTTCCTATTTCCGAATAAAAGGCTACATTAAGAAACGTAAAACGTATTTTGTTTTTGCTTGTGCATTAATTACATAATTTTGACTATTTAAAAATCTTATTTTGAAAATTCAGTTTCAAAGTTAAAAACTGATATTTTATTGTTAGTAATTGGAAAACAAACAAATGCTATTCGATTGTTTTACTTCTGCTTTAATCAATTAAGCAAATTCCACTCAAAATTTTCAAAAATCTTAAAAACGGAAGCTTTTCAAAACTCCAGAAATGAATTTTGCATGTTGCAATCACATAATGACTCCATGTCTTACTTCATTTATATAATCAATGATTTAAGTTATCAAAAAATTCTGAAAACTCAAAAAGTACTTTAGGTATGTATGCTGAAAATATTTATTACATTTGACTTAAGTTTTGAAGAAATATGGTTTTTTTTGTAAGCGTTGAAATGATAATAAAGATTTTTTGTGCTTGTCGTTTCCCTCATAAATGTATAATTTGCCTTTCATGTTGCCAACAGATTAAAGTAAATACTATTTTCATAGATAAAGAAAATTATGTTTTTGATAGTTATGATCACATACTTTTTAGTTTATTGTCTTATATATGAATACCTGTCCCAGCCAGTATTCTATTTCAATAAGCTTTGTTTTTTTCAAATTGAAGACTATTATGGGCGTTAACTAAAGAACAGCCTTTGGTCGAAGGACCTCACTAACGCCTCTTTGGACCATCAAAATGGATCTAATAAAGATCATTGTGATAGGGCACCGTACAAAATTGCACAACGTACCATAACACCCTACGATCTAGATGTGTGACGAGTGACAAGGAATCGACCATCGTAGCACTTATAGTGTTGCTTTCACACAGAGATAAAGTTATCATCCTCACCAAGACAGAATAGGGACTCATCACTGAATGAATATATGAGTAACCTATTGCCCTTCCGCATGGCTCTATACTAAGGTGACCAAACGTCCCGCTTTATAACAATTTATCCCGCGTCCGTCAGGGTTTTAAGAAAGTCCCGATTTTTAAAAAGAATGCACGACAAGCAAAGGAATGGCTTGAGAACGAGAAGGGAATATATAGTTTTCGACTTCCAAGTAGCTATTTCCCCAGGACATGAGCTTTATATTATTTTTGTAAATTTTATGATGTTAAACTTTAATAATAAAAATAATTGTTGTTAACTGATTGTCAGGAACTGCTTATCAAAGATCGAATTGATCAGTTGCTAAAATACGACCACCATTGTTTGGACTTAATGAACAGTGGCATATTTGGGCATTGGCAGCGACGAAAACATTTTGTTGCTGTAAAATGAAAAGAAAACACTTTGTACACTTCCACATATTGTATTCTTATGACGACATGTTCCGCTAGTGAACTAGCGTCATTTGGAACATTGTTGCAGAGGAATTATATCTTATACAAAAACTGGAAACGGAAGGGATTCTTAGAGAGGGGACAGATCAGGGTGTAAATAGTTTGTTGGTCGTCCACGAAGTAACGCCTTCGCATATTGAGTTTTGTAACCGT
Organism: Nephila pilipes; assembly: GCA_019974015.1. Taxonomy (NCBI): domain Eukaryota; kingdom Metazoa; phylum Arthropoda; class Arachnida; order Araneae; family Nephilidae; genus Nephila; species Nephila pilipes. The sequence goes on along the minus strand of BMAW01096615.1, from coordinate 191,475 downwards.
CTGTCGTACGATACACATAGTACTGCGTGCTAGTGCTAGTTAAACAAGTGATGTCAACAATTAAGCTTTACAGATGATTTATGTTTGTTATTTATTTAGGTACCAAAGGTAGGCATTTTTAGGTGCCAAATTTTTAATCAAGAACCCCCCCCCACACACACACACCTATTAATGGTGTCCCGCTTTTCGAATGTTAAAATCTGGTCACCTTACTCTATACTGCTCTTTCGGGGCATTATTGCTTCTCTGGAAACTTAGCTGTGGTGTGAGAAACAGTCTTCGCAATGGTTTGGGTACAAGCAGTTCAAGAAGCAAGCAGCCGTTTGCTGTTGCTGCTGGCACTTACAATACGATACAGAGAGAGCATCACTGTTCGCATAATATCCGGAATTGTGGCAGTTGATATGCGTTATGCGTGCCGGACAGTTCTTCGATTTTTCCTACTTGTAGTCCGTGTAGCTCTTCCTGAGCCGACTCGTTGAGAGCGATAACTTCCTTGTGCTCTATTTCGCCAATTGCTTGACATCTCCACGATCGATCTAATATTCAACCCAACAGAGAGACCACCTGCCTTCATGCAGTCCTAGGATTGCAACCTTCGCAAAAGTGCGACCAACTTTTCAAACGGCTGTCGTTTTCTTCAGGCGTTCTGAGCTTTAAAATGATAAATTAAGTACAAAAACACCAGTTAGAATCAAAATTACTTAGTGGCACTGCAAGTCGAGCATTTGCTATAATCATTGGCTCCGACTCAGCTGACACTTTAATCATTTGCCAATCAATGAGGGACGAAATCATTTCTTAATTAATATTTTGATCCTTCATTCTTTTTTGAGTAATTCTTAAACTTATGATTGCTTAAATAATGTTATAATATAAAATTATAATACCAATAAAGTAGATAAAAAATAAACATGTACTGTATGCTTTTTTAGATGATTAGGTCTTTTGAAATGACTTGTGAATTTCTTGCTATAATGTAAAATACATAAGGTATAGTAAATTTCTTACAAGTTAAAAACATTTCTTCGAAATAAATAACATGGCATATGATTTCCTTATTCAAATAAATTATTATTCGAAAAATCTTTAGATAATAGAGTCTAATGAAAAAAAATACATTATTGGAATTTATCTATAAAATTAAACAGAAAAAAAAAACTTCTGAAATTTTTCAAAAGAAATTTCTTCAAAATACATTGCTGTTTATTTTCTTTCACACATATGACAACATTTTTAATTATTAATATTTTTAGATTAATTTCCTTTTTGTTATTCATAAGTTATGTTCCAATTTAAAAACATTTATTTATATTTTTTTTCTTACGCATAATTTTAATACGAGAAGCATTCACTAAATTTCACAAAATGTTCTTTAGGGTTAAAATAAGATACATCAAACATCATTTCAACTTTTTTAAAAGAATTCTAAATTAAATCGAACATTACAGTATCATGTTTTTCGCAGAATTTCCCAACCACGCATTTAAGCGGTATCAGATTCACATATGTACTGAGGTCTTAGCATCGAATTATCATTAATCAAATTCCGGTACTCAATGCTCACAATTAGGCCATTGGAATCGGATAAACAGTGAATACCAGACCGTTATCGAGTTAACATGAATTCAGCATATGAGTGTGCACTTGATTAAAATTAAGGGTAATTGGACGAGAACGGTATTGGTAATACTGTCGCTTGTGGTAGACTCTTGGCTTATCATGAAAATGCCAATACGAAATTACAGCTATTCTAATCTGTTTTAATAATATACAAAGTTTCATAGTACGTTAGTGGTAAGTTTGTAAAATCAATAAGCAAGCTGCAGTTTGGAGTTAGTTGAATCTGTTTTAGAGTGGGAAAGCTGAATAGAATTTCTCATTAATAATATTCAAATAGTGGGATTATTTAACGATTTTATGAAATGTTATATAAATTATCGAAGTGCTTAAATTTAGTAAAACATTATTTGTTAATGTAATTATCGAGATTAAAATATTTTCTTTGTATTAGTAAAGTTCAATAACTTTGTTTGGTAGAAAAGTTTGTAAGGTTTTCAAAGTATTCAGTACAAAATAATTTTGTAAAATTTTGCTTAAAAATGAATTCAGTTGCTCAGAAGTAATATTTAAATTTTATAAGAAACATATTATTGTAATGGATATTTTTTGTATGCTATACACACACACACACACATATATATATATATATATATATATATATAAACAAGGACTTTTTTGAGTGTATGCTTGTGTTTCATATTTAATAGCTCATTTTTTAATGAATTTTGTTCGATAATGCCCTGTATATTCTATTCTTTAGACTACTGACTATTGAATTATTATACCTTTTTAAGTTTTATTATTTTTCAAAAATAATATATACAAAATAAATGAATAAATAATTGAACAAATTAACAAAAGTATAAAGAAACAGAAATTAAATCTAACGATACAATTTTTTTTTTTTTGTTACAGAAAGAAATCATACTTATTAATTTTTTTTTAAGAACTAAAGTCAAAATATAAGAGAAAGGAAGCATATAGATTATTTTCGTTTACCTAAAAGCATAAAACAAGATAAGTGGAAAGGTAAAACAATTAAGTACGATATAAATGCACCACAAAAAGTAACTAAGCGTAAAAATAATGGCCAAAACATAAGAACTATACTCATGAAAAAATAAGAACCAAAGCTTGAAAAATCGATGATAATTAGAAAGAAAAAAAAATGAAGAAAATGTAGTCTGAACCGACGTGAAAGATGGTATTGGGATGGAGCCACTAGCACTGAACAACAATGGTGTTCCGCGACAAGTCTTGGTTCTGTTTTTCCGATGGTAGTCAATCGATCTAAAGATTAGAGGCGTCGGAGCCATAAAATGGTATCCTTTTAGCAGGACAACGTGCCATCACATACGGTACACTTCAGCAGACAAGGCTTGCTGCTTATTCAGTAACTTCCTTGACCAGCAATATCTCGTGATCTCTCACCAATCGAGCATTCGTGGACGTGATTGGTCGTTGTTTGCTTGATTTGCCCCAGTTTCAACCAGGGAACAAGCTATTGAGAATTGTTGAGATCATATAGGCTTACAACACTCAGGATACTATCCACACACTAATTTTATGTATATCTTGTTGGTTTACTGCTTGCGTTGCTACAATAGGTGATCCTATTTTGTACTGACGCCTCGCATTTTGATCTCCGTATTGAAATTATCTTTTTGTAAAATAAAATCAGTTATTTAAATATGCAATTTCTGCCTGTGTGTAAATTTTTAGCACAATATAACGCCTTTGGCCTAACTTTGCATTTTGTATGTTAGCAATAGTATGTATACATATAGAATCTGGCTACTTTTGAAGAATACTGGTTGATGAATACTAGCAACTTTTGGATACTAATCTCATTTAATTGCGATGCCTGCAAAGTGAATCAGATATCTTTAAGTTTGTAAATGGCTAAAATCTTCTTCGTGGAACTTCTTAAACACAAACTCAAAGGTGTTAATCATAGTGTTACAGTACCAGAGTCTGATTTTACAACTGTGATCAAAACAGAACTTCAGTCTCCAGACAGTGCAATAGTAGAGCATCCGCACTATCGCCAACAAGTGACTCAGCTGTTACTGTTCAGTTTGAAGAAGCTTCAAATAGAAATTCTGAGACAGGGTGATTGTGGCCATTAGGAAATAAAATAATAAATATCATTATAAGAAAGAAAAAAAATGACTGCTCTTGGATAATTCATACTTATACTAAAGTAAAGTTGTGATAAAAGTAAATAATTTAGTTATTGAAAATACTTTTGTACAGTATTCAGTTTCAGTAAGAGTATTTTGATCAGGTTTACAACTTCGAACCTAGTGAATCTTTCAGCATGATAACCGTTGAAACATACAGCAATGATTATAAAAGAGTAACTCATTAGAACTCTATACTTCATTTTAATCCCCAGATTTGAATCTCGAAGAACACGTGAGGATTAAACGTGACAGAACGAGAAGATTCCTTTAAAAAATGCAGTGTTTAAAGCGTAGTCTGATATAAGGCCAGTTACTGCATAAATTTTTATTACCTCAATGCCTAGAAGATTGTGAGTCGTCGTTTATTCTCAAGGCCAAGTTACACAACATTAAATTATTTTCAATTGCATAAACTATGCTGATTTCCCCTTTCTCTTTGAAGTACAATTTTGTGTTATGTAATTTGCATTAAATAAAATATCTTTGTTTTGCCAATTTAAATTATTTCTGTTAATTAATAAATATATGTGTGAATGTCATTTGTATTGCAATATAAGATGTTACTAATTTTCAATTGTCATAAATACATTAAAAACATCCTTTTTTAATGTAATGCTGATTTCTATAATTGACTATATATATATATATATATATATATACACTGCTGGCCACACAAAATGCAACACCCTGAAGGAAGCATGCAAACAATGTGAAATTTATATCATGCGTTTGCGACGATGAGCTATGCAAATCATTAACATTGCAGCGCAGACACACATCACGGGCGACCGTAGCGCCACTCGCAAGCGCTATATAAGGGGAGAACAGATTGGCGATTTGAAGTATGGTAAATGTTTTTTCGTGCGTTTTTTTTTTTTGCGAAAGCTGTTTACCTATGCCTCGTGTTAGACATCGAGCGTCTTTTGACTAAGTTTCTGAATTCGATCGAGGAAGAATAGTAGCCTATAGGGATTGCGGATTATTATTCAAAGAAATCGATCAACGTGTTGGACGAAACGAAGCATCTGTGATACAGATCTGTGATCGCTGGATGCAGGAGAGAACGACGGACTCACGGGGCCGATTGCACCCACTTCGTTGCATCACTGCCCATGATATCAGGCATATTGTGGGCATGTCAGTGATGGATCGCTCAGCCACATTACGAACCATAGCACAACAGATTTAATCTGCTATGCATCATTCGGTGTCCGCTCGTACCATTCGACGCCGTTTGCAGCAGAGTGGAATGTCCGCAAGGCGTCCATTGCTTTGTTTACCCTTGACTCGAAACCACAGGTGTTTGCGCCGCCAATTGGGTGATGAACGGCGGACATGGACAACGGAATGAAATGACATTGTGTTTACTGACGAATACTGCTTCTGCCTGCAACATCACGATGGTCGGATTCGAGTTTGGAGACACCGTGGTGAGAGGCTGCTGAACTGTTGCGTTATGCATCACCACACTGGTCCTGAACCCGGTATCATGGTTTGGGTTGGTATTGGATTTCACTCCCTTCTAGTATGCATTACCGGTACACTGAACAGCCAGCGCTACATCTCTGAGGTGTTGGAACCCGTGGTCCTCCCATACCTTCAGCGCTTGCCATCAGCCATATTCCAACAAGATAATGCGTGACCACACGTGGCACGCAATGTTCAAGAGTTCTTCTTTACCCATCACATTGAATTGCTTCCTTGGCCTGCTTATTCTCCCGATCTATCGCCAATCGAAAGTGTGTTGTCCATGCTTGCACAACGACTGGCCCGGGATACACCACCCGCTGCTACACCAAATCAACTTTGGCAATATATGGAAGCCACATGGACCGCTGTAGCCCAAGGATACATCCAAAGCCTCTTTGATTCTATGTCGAGGCTTGTGGCAGCGGTTATTGTCAACAATGGCGGCTACACTAATTACTGATTTTGTCATTATCCTCACTTCACAAGAGGCTGTAATTTTAATCGTTTAATCCTTGTACAACATGTTATCTGCCAAATAAATTACGTTGTGATATCTCTGGTCCTTCTGGGTGTTGCATTTTGTGTGGCCAGCAGTGTATATATATATATATATTCAAATTAGAACAACTGGAATATAAAAGATTTATCTTCTTCTATCACAACTGATTCCTTTTCTTATGACTGTTTACTAAGCCAGTAACGATAAACCTTTAGCAAAATTGTTACTCAATTATGTTATATTTAATAATTATTTTATTAAAAGTCATCTCATTTTTTTTAATCCTATGCGAACTCATTGAGACTTAAAAGCATTTGAAATTTTCTTATTTATTAAAGGTAAACGCTTAATATAAACATTAAAGTTTAACTTTACTTCTGTATTATTTAGCATAGAATCAATATGGATTCAAAATTAATCTCAGAAGCATTGATTTAAGATAATGTTGAAAAATTTACTAGGTGTTATCATTGTATACCTTGAATTTGCGCTGTAAGTAGTTTAGCTCTATTCCTTATTGAGAAATTCTAAATAAATTTTGTGTTCTACATATTTATTTCAAAATCTTACAATCAAAACTTAAATTGAGTAATTTAGCTAGATAGAATAAAAACTTATAACATGTCCTAAAACTATTTTCCACTTTTTACATGTCTTTATTGATTCATTAATTAGCTTCAGATGAAGCAAATCTAAACACAAACTCAAATTTTAATTCAATCCATCAAACAAATTTTACTTAAAAAGCATAATTTTTAATTGACTTAAAGAAAGCAACAAACAATTATTATACATCTTAACCTTTGATCTAGCTTGATAATGTCACTGAAATAAAACAAAAAAGAACTAATTTTAATTAATTCTAAAAGCAAAAATAATTATAAAAAAAATCTCTGTGTTGATAAGAACACTTTTTCGTGAGAAGAATTAAAGAAATATTAAATCTAAAAGTAAAACTATTAGCATAAAGTAAGCATACTGAAAACTTACCTAAACTTAAATGCAGATTAAGAATATTTTTATCTGTGTTTAATGATGGCAGATAAAACCACAATTGGACGGTAACTTTAAACATTTTTGCAAAACTTAATTTGGAAAGTAATATATTGCCATATAGTTCTAAGATATTTAATTGCCTCTCTCCCGTGAAATCTGTAACAAAACATAAAAAAAAGTATAATTGCAAACATTTTTGAAACTCATTATGTACTGAAAGATATGCAAGCAATTCGCCTCACAAACATTTGTAATTATTTCAACAATTTATTTAAACACCAAATTTGAAAATTTCCCTAAAAACGAACATTTCACATAATCTTAGACAATGGAGTCCCTAACACAAATCCGCCCACCGATTTGACATTAACATTTAACTCTAATAAAGACACTTTTCCAAATATGATCCACTCAGCAGCTATTGTGTAATCTAACACTTCAAAATCCCACCCACTGTTATTGGATAATTTTTGCATAAACCATTACTTTCCAACGCTTAAATGAACAGAAAGAAAAGAAGCAAAAAGGAACATAAAAGAAAACAACGCCAAAATCTCATCGAACGATTTGTTGCGAGAAACTCTTTGCGATAATTGTCATCATTTGGCTCCACTAAAGACCATATCAAATCACATTTACTAAAGAGCCAATAAAAAACTCCCTACCGACAGTTTATTTCGATCTTACCTCGAACCTAATGACGCAATAAAAGTGACATTCGAAATATTTGCCCGCAAAACAAGCATTAGTCCAAAAGATAATTGAAGTGTTTTAAAAACCCAGTTTTCCCCCATCTCTCCAAGTCTGTGAGAGAGTGGCAAGGTGTTAGACGCATTAAAGCTACTTTCTATTCTTATTCAAGTTGCTTTTTTTATCGAAAAGTCATCACTGTTTCGCATCCAAAGAGGAGAATTTCTTGCGTTGTTATGACAACTTAGCAGAAGTAGAGTGATTTAAGTCACGCTATATGCGGATCGTACTTTTTATCTTCCTCATTATGAAATAGTAACAAGCGCCAAGATATCAGTTGTTCTTTTTTTTTTTTTTTCTTACATCGGGAAACTAGGAAATAGTAATTAAAGCTAAATATGTTTACTTTTGAGTTAATCGTATTATATACATTTAAATTACAACTGTATTGATAAAACTTAAAGCAGAGTTTCAGGAAAATATTTCTTTAACAGAATAGCTTTCAAATTGTAAACACAAACGCTTTAAAATTAAATGAAATATAGAAACATTTTTCTTGAATTTTACACAATATGTATGATAAACAAACATTCAAAAGTATAATTATTAATAAAAATATCAAACAATTATGAGAAAGTTTTATTTTGAATGATATGTCTGTCCTTCATTAAAATATTTTGAGTACAATTTAAACAATATACTCAATTCTTTTAGCCGCGCAGAAATTTTAATTAAGGTCTAAACTGCTATTAATAGACAACATTGATGTATCTATTTATATTTGGACTGAAGATAGGTGATCTTAGCCACAAATACGTTTGCTTTAACTATACCGAAAATCAAACGTGATTATAAGAAATCAGTTTGAGAAATTAGCTTAAAAACTACTTGATAAGTTCAATAATAAGTTTAATTTATCCATTTTTACTTTGTTTGCTTAGACAATGACAAAAATATAACTTTTACTTCAAAATTGCTCAGAAAAAAGCAGTTTAGAAATATTTGTTTTCAAAATATTGAGCGGTACTATAGCAAAGAGGTAATTCTGAAATTATCTAGTATAATTTTGTTATGATCTTAAATAATTTTTAAATTATCTAAAATAATTTTTTACCAATAACAATCTATATGATTCTCTACTTTCCTTTTGAATTTAGTTTATTAGTTGCATTCTTCTGAACAGCAAAAAAGCAATATTGTTTATGGGATGACTTAGTGATATTAGATTGATACCAAAGAGATCTCAGATTGTCTAATGATTAGAGAGAATTCAATAACTCAATAATAATAATTCAATAATAAAGGGAATTAATAATCAATAATAATAATGGTAACAAGGTATTCACTGATTCAATTTAAGGATCCGAGTCCTGACTAAAAATTAAGGGAAAATAGGAAAAAATACAGATATGTACTTTTGGAGGGAATTTCTTTATAACAAAATATGGAAATACTTTTTAAAAAAAATGTTAAAGGTATGTAATATTGATAGATATTATCTTACTGACCTATTTAAAAACGTGGCTATCACATTAAGCACTTGCTATTAATGCTAATAGAAAGATACATGTATTAAATGAGTATTTCCATGATTATTTAAGCAAAAATTTCGTTTATTTAATTTCATAGGTTTTAGCTTCAAGCTCTGTTAAATAAATGTGTTGGTAATGAATAATGAAATATAAGTAATTACAATCCGATATTGTTAGTAAAAACTATTCGTACTGTAGAGATTTCGAGTAATTTTTGTTTCGAGTAATTGTTTGTTTGTTTGTTAATTCTTAAAGATATACATTAATGAAAAATATATTAAGTTATAAAATAAATTAATATGGGGAATTCTGCGAAACAAATAATAAAGTTTCTATATTTTTTGTTAATGTTGAAGAAAAACTATTTATTTTCGAGATGATATACGATGATTTCAATTCGATCAAGATAAGAAAAAATACCAAAACAGTTTTCTAATTTTAATATTTGATATTGTATCTCACTGTAACAGCTACAATAGTTTTGAAATGGATTGTATAAGGAATTTCAAACAGGCAAAGAAGAATGACTTTTTCTCCAAGTTTAAAATTTTCTCGTCTCGAATTTTGAATCTCGAAATTTTTTTATTATTATTGACAGAGTAAAGAAATGTATGCTTAAATTAGTCAATATCGAATTTTAGGAAAGTGCAATCTCGAAAATATAAAATTCCTGATTGACAAAATTTCAAAATACCGATAATAATTTTTAAAAAATTGAAAATATTAAAATATCTAATTACTATTTTAATAATAAACTTACTCATTCTATTAAATAGTAATTATGATATTTATTTAAAGGTAAAATAATTCTACTATTACAAATTATAATTTCATCCAAAGTTTAGAGGTTCTGATTATTTGTATTTAATTCCTGCCTTAAAATTTTGTCTATTGAATTGGGTGCTGCTCTCTAGGCTTTTTGAATGACTATCTGCCAATTACTTTCTTTCCACTGAAATTTAAAAAAATAATTAGTGGAAGAAATTTTTTTTAATGCTATTATCATTTCAAAAGTAAAACAAATGCTATTTCCTAAAGTTAAAGGAAAAACGAGAAAGTTTGGTAAAGATTTCAAACCTGATCATTCAACAAGATAAATAGTAATGACACATATTTTCAGAAATATTAGGGAGATTATTATTTTTAAAATAAAAGAAATGTATTGATATAATTACGAATGTTATGCAATTTTAAAAGAAATTTGTAGGTTTTGTTAAATGTTTAAATAATAAAAATGTAAATTAACAATAATTTGATCTATCTAGAGCTTATATAGAAATATAATATCTTAAATAAAGAAAATTTCTATAAAAACAATCAGTACTGAAATCAATACATTCTATTTCTTTTTCTGAAGTAGATCTTGAGTAGCAAATAAATTTATTGATAACATTTAATAAAATTATATTGGCTTGTATACTATTATGATATTTCTTAAGGAAGTATTCTGAAATTTAAGAATAATTGTTAAATTATTTGATCGAATGGCACACAATACAAAATTTATTGAATCATTTTTCGAGGAAGCAAACAAACCACTATTATTTTATTAAAGATACATACAACAAAAATCGTAATTAAAGTAATAAGACTATTAGAATTCATTCCTATTCCTATTATAGCTTATAATATGATAAATAGTCATCAAAATGTAATGAATGTAACTGCTTAATGTAATATTAATGTTACAAAAGTGTCTGATAGACAAGATGAGTATATGCACAACACATTACTGTTACCGTTTTGCGTAGATGCAATCAAAAACCGTGAAGGAAATGCAGATCTCATAAACTCATGTACAATTATAAGAAAATACCCTATTCTAGTTAAACCTTATTTGATGATGAAACTCACGATATTTGTGAGAAATCAGTTTTCTAAACGACGTATTAGTATAAGGAAAAAATACCTGACTCAAAACAGCTATTACAGTTTTCAATAGAATAACGATTTTCGAAGAAATATTCTATTATCAGTAAACTATCTTTAAGCCTAATTACATAGAACGATGAAGGGCTAACGACACATTGTGTTTCTTTATCAAAATACTGATATTTCCTCACGCCATTCCACCTCAGGGTGAAATGCATTCGAGGCTTAAAAACCAGGCCTCCACCGAAGTCATTATATGAGTGAAGGAAGCAAACGACAAACATTCAAGTATGACGACATCACGTGAGCTTCATGAAAAGATTGTTTTGCTCAAACAAATAAATGCGTTTGATATTTTTGTGCTTCCCTGATGGTCGCCTCCTGAGTATAACGTGACAATTTTGACTTCCCTACCGCTGTGGTGTAAAGTTTTCTCAGGATAAGCATTCAAAATATTATAACCAAAAACAACCAGTTGAGTTATGTTGTAGAGTCCCTCCAAAAAAGAAATTTTTCGTTCTTGAATAGAAATGAAGAAAATATGATTTTACTTTTCTTCTGGAGATTGGAGAAATGCAAATAAATACCCTTGAATATATTTGTCAGTCACGCGAAATGGTGAATAATAACGAAGAGTTTTATTTTGGAAAAAAAAACGTTGAAAGTCTAGTGAAATGCCAAGTGTGAGGATTTTGCGATTTGATGAAATATATTCGTGGGAAGATGAATTAATTTTTGAAGTGTTCTAAAGTTGTATAATGACACTGTATATAAACTCAATGTAATTTTTATAATCCACTTAGCTGTATACACTTAAACACAATGCGTTAAAAATTTCTTTTGCAAGCGAAAACGCACATTTATAATACCTATAAATAAGACACGCGAGAAACTTGTCTATATATTTGAAATTGAAAATTTAAATTATGTATAAAAAGATTCAAAACACGATAAAATATTTAAATAAACTTAAAATTTAAAACAATGACACATGTGCTTCA
>BMAW01096615.1:165907-177430 GCA_019974015.1 Nephila pilipes | reverse complement strand
GGTTACGTATTGGTTGTATAACATAAAGCAACGTTAAAACCTTTTCTTTTCAATGCGAAAAGACACATTTTATAATACCTAAACATAATGAACACCTGTCTATATATTTGAAAATTGAATCGAAATTATGATATAAAAAGATCCAAAACACGATAAAATATTTAAATAAACTTAAAATTTAAAACTAAAACCTCGTGTATAAAAAATTAAACATTTGCATATATATATATATATATATATCTGTGTGTGTGTGTGTATAGTGTTCATAACGTTTATCAACTGAATTATGTAAAAGCAAACTAACTAAAGATCATATAATCCATTACTGACAGAAAAGTCTGAAATGGTGAATTTTAATCATATATATATATATATATATATATATATATATATATATATATATATATATGTGTGTGTGTGTGTGTGTGTGTGTGTGTGTGAGTGTGTGTGTGTGTGTGTGTGTGTGTGTGTGTGTGTGTGTGTTTCATTTAGGAGCCTTTAGGGGAGTAAAAGAGGATATCAGCATTTAAAATTTAATTTCTTGGGAAATTTAGAAAAAATTAAACCCATTCTTTTTTTCTTCTTCTTTTCGATACATAAACAATAATAAAAATGCAATTTAGCTAGACAAACTCTCAAGTTTAAATATAGATATTGTAAAAATGCATTACTTTGCTTAACTAGTTAACAACCATAAGTTCTGCGAAATAAAAACTTTAAAAATCTATTTTGAATCTCGTATATCATATGACCTAACTTTAAAAAGTATGTCACTGCAGTGAATCGTAAAAATACTCTAAAATCAATATTCCTGAGTTATTTAATAACTATTTAGAATGATTTATTTAAAAGTTTTCACGACTCGTAAAGCGTAACAAAATTCGATTTTCTGAAGAAAAAAATATAATAAAAAATATAGATTTTACTAATTACTTAAGACAAACCTCATAAAAATCAGCTATTTCCCTAAATATGATTAAAAATGTACAAGATTGCTTCTGATAAATTTAACAGTGGGGACAACTTTATGCTAATTTTTGCAAAATAGAATTTTTTATTATTTCGTGTAAGTTATCTTAAAATTAATTAAGATTATGTTACAAAAACTGTCCAATTATATTGTTATAGTATTTTGCATAATTTGATGCAAAATATTTTTTTTGTGCACTCTTTGATACCTTTTAAGAGATAGTACATATAAAATGGGAAACATTTAAAAGTTAATTTTCAGTAAGCTTTTAAAAAATTGAAAATTGCATTAAAATGCTTCAGTTTAACTATGTTTGTAAACATCTATTTTCATTGTGGATATATATATATATATATTTCTGATGGTAGATTTTTTCATTTACAGCACAAAAAAGAAATAAAAATCAATTACACAATTGCAAGGTAACAAAACACAAAATAAAATACGAAATGGTACAACAAAGTTCATTAATCCAACATGTCTCTAGTCTCCCAGTAACGTTCAGAAAGAAAAGACTTTCAAAGCACAGGGCTGTGGAGCAGATGAGCGGAGTCCATATCCTCACAGCTGCACAAAGTACAAGCCGAGGAAGGAGCAATTTTGAATCTAAAAAGATGTTTCCGTATATATTTAAATTTTTTTTTATCAATTTTACTGTTACTAATTATTTTATTATTTAAAATTCTTATGAATAGTAAAAATTATTTGGATTCGAATTTTAAGTCAGTCCTACAAAGCTGTTAATATTATGAAATTATTTCTGAACTGTATATGAAAATGTACAAATTATGGGTGGCAAAATTTTAGAATTCATATAACTCTCAAAATAAATGCCAAATTTAAATATAGTAAACAAATGGTACAATATTTTGATAGAAATATTAATCAGAAACAAAATGAAATTTATTCTTTATACACCTCAGATTTTCTTTAAAGCATTTTGTTTCGAAGTTGTCTTCAGTTGCATTAATTACCATACACACCGGACAACAATGTCTGTTTCGCTCTCTATATCTGAAGTTATGAAAAGAACCGACTCCCTTAAGACTATATTTTATAAAACCATGGTTTGTTGTTGTTGTTGAAAAAGTAATCAACCCCCCCTCCCCCAAAGCTGTCATTTTATGTATTAAAAGATTTCTTGTCAATTATATTTTTAAATACGAGTAGTTAATAGAGCTATTTTCAATTGAAAAAGTAATAGAAAATCATAAGGGGACTAAGTACTTTACGAAATCAAAAGTAGAACATTTTGACAAACTTTTTTCGATTTACAAAACAACAATTTTTGCTCATTTCAATGTGAAACTTTGCCAGTTTGTGTAATAAAGTGCATAGTTTAAAATATTGGGTCAAGTTTTGCTATTAAATTAATATATTTTCTTATACAACATGAAATATGCGTACAAAAATTTGAAAAATAAATTAGCTTACCTTACGTTACCCACAAGATAACATTTGAAAGATGTACAAGAGCCATAATTCTCATACCAAATTAAAGCTAAATAATGACCTTATTCTGTAAACCTCAAATTTTAAATTTATCTTGCATTAAAAAAATTGAAAAGTTAAAAAAGTTATCAAGTTTGTATTTAGTAACTTTTTTTCATGTATCATGTTATAAAATAAAATCTAATCATCCTATTAACAAAATTGAGGTTCACAGAATAAAGATCTACAAGTGCAACACTCATGTAAAATTTTAAAGATCTACATGCAAAACATTTTTTAATCCTGTGGGAAAGTGTGAAAATAACAAACTGAGAAAAAGAGGTTTGTTTACATTGCATTACATAGAACAAGCCACTTTAGACATTTACATTTTTTTCTGCACAGGGCGTAATAATTGTTGGGTTTTGACGCGGTTTCTTTTAAAATGCTCCTAACATTTAGTTCTATTTTTTAAAAATAAATTTGAAAAATCGAATTTTTGAAGGTGCAAAGGTACTAAGTCCCTTTAAGTAACTCTCACGTATTGCTACGATTGACATTTTGAAGAACTATGGCTTAACAATCAATTACATATTATATCAATATTTAATTAGGAAACCAATAATCCATTCGACCTCGAGTTTAAAACTTATTACTTATGGGAAATACAAATTAATGTATCAAAATTTTCATTCAGTGAAATATCGTGTTGCGCGTATCTACTCAACCGTGATTCGAAAATAACATATTTGCTTTTCTGTCAAGCCAGGAAACCACAAAGAATAATGCATTGTCACTTGCTCACGAGGTATTAAAACCGCATCAATTACAACACCGGTCAGTTTGTAGACACAGTAATGATTTTTGTGATTAATGACACAAAGAGGAACAGAAGGCATCGTGTTGTTGACTTTTCCACAGGTGTTATGAAGTCAAACGAATCGGTGGAAGTGAGTTCACCCTATGAACTTAAAAAGATGAATGGTTCCCTTTGTTAAATGAATAGGTATATTATTGAAACCAAATTTAATTTAAGTTCTTATTATATTAATGGACATTTTTAAAGAACAGTTTCAGTGTTAAAAAAGTATAAAAATTAAATAAATATAATCTCAATTCAGGCCATCGAAAGATTTACCACCTAGAGAGAAATTTAATTTATGTTTCAATTTCAAATGTCTTAGAGAGTTTTTGTAAAAGGCTCCATATAGTGTTTAAGTTCCTTGAAATTTAAAGAAAGTAATGAAAACATAAAATATAGATTTTTTTTAAGCGTCGAAAAGAAACTCGTAATGTGCGTGCTTTAATTTTTTTTTTTTTAAAAAAAAAAAGAAAATTTAGTGCATTTAAAACTGACAAAAATTTGTAAAACGAGCTTGAATGGAAGAATTCTTTGAAAAATACATTTACAAAATGTAGGAGAATTAAGGATTTTGAGATTTTTATTGGATTTCTTTATTATAGGGATTGACTTTTAATTATGGCCGCGGGTTTTTAGTTTCTATTCACTCTTCGGTATAAAAATGGATTATTTCTTTTTCGTTGGTATGCCAAGTTTAATTATGTGGGGGAATTTAATGTTTACGCTCCAATGATTGGTTCGTCTGGCTTCTGCAATACAAAATTTAGCACTGTATTCAGGCGCCTTACCTCACTCTTTTTATGTAGATGTTTCGAGAGGCGCAGATTCTCGAATATGTGTTAATCCGACAACATGCATCTCGATGTCTTCTTCTACTCTTCTATTTTGCATATTATTAATAAAGTATAGAGAGTTGTTGCTGAAGTCTCAACCATAGCAACTAAATAATTTTAAAATGTTTGGATGTATCTGGGAAAAATTAAGACATAGCATTTATATATATTCACTGAAAAAGGAAAATTATTATTAAAAAGAAAGTACATTAAAAATAAACTAAAAATTGAGAGATATTGAAAAAAATGTTTAAATTTAAAAATATTAATAAAACTGAAAAATGGAAAAGGGAAGATAACATTATTAATGTTGTAACAGACTTTAGACCGTTAAGCTAAATTATTCTAGAATTATTAGGCAATATAAAATACACACACACTCACACACACACACACATATATATATATATATATATATATATATATATATATATATATATATATACAAGTAATTTAAAATTATGTCTGACTTGCAACAAAAAAACATGGTTAAAGATGTTTTCTGGTTCCAAACTATCCCACTCAGTAAATTAATTCATAGGAAATAGGTTAACATCAAAAAGCAATCATAAAAAACTTCTCTTGCATTTCAAAATGAAACAATCGAATAAAAATAAACTTATACAGTTCAGATTTATATAGTCATAAGAAATATCTATGTTAAAATCAAAAATATTAAATTATAGTATTCCGAAGTTCAGTAAGATAATTTCACATTTCCAAAATCTTAATTCAACATGTCCGCAACATCACCACGCCAAATCTTAGATAGTATACGTAGAATATTTAGTTAAAAAATAATTAAATATTATGAAATTTCTAAACTTTTAGCACATTATTATAACATTGTTATATATTTAAAATTAATGACAAAATTTAAAATGAATTCCTATTTGGTTTGGTTTTATTAACCTCCAACTAGAAGCAACACGAGGGCTATTGGAGACGGACCTCATAATTTTGAACCTCGGTCAAAAGATAAGGACGATAACTGAGTTGTCACCCCTCTCCAAACGATCACACCACGCTTTGAAGCCTTATTTTTGCGTTAGCCATGACAATATTTTAGTGTAATTAAAGCTCGCATTCTCGATTCGATGGATAGAATGTCATGACTAGGGCTAATGACCATAACCATTCGGCTATCGTGGCAAAAAAAAAGTGCATTAAAATAAACAACATATTTTTATTAAAAAAAATCTTAAAACAGTTTAAATGATAGCCTAATGAAAAAAAAAATCTCTTAATTAAATATTTTATTACTCAACCTCTTATTCTAAATGCTTAGAAAAACACAAGGCTCAAATTTTAAAAAAAATTCTAATCAAAACTAGAATTGATTGAAATAAAAATACTTAAAACAGAAGTGAGTGGTTATTTAAATAGTTCGATCATTTTTTCCCATTGGTATAAAATTGAAGTTTGTTAAAGAATTTAGTGAGTTAGCTAATGAAAAAGTAATTAAAAGACCCGTTCCATTACAGAATGAGGTTACGAAGAGTTAAGGCCTACTCAGGTGTCAGCATGGTCATCAACATTCACCGATTAGGCTCAAAAATAAAGAGGCGTATTACTGTAGTTAACGGATCTTTGTGTTGGATTAAAGAAGTCAGACAGAATTCATTGCAATAAACAATCGATTGCGAACATTCAATAAATGCTGGAATATAGAAAATAAATACGTGAAAGTTAAGGCTTATGGTACGGGAACCAAATGCAGCTAAACTGCTTAGAACTATATGTAACTCTATTTAGATATAAGAGAGAAGGGAAAAGTTTATTGACGAGAAAATGAATCGAAAATAAGGAAGAATCGCTAAGGTGTCCATGGAATGCGTCATTCATTTTTGCTAACACAGTAAATCCCACAGGAAAGAAAAAGAATACTAAAGTACCACAGGATCATAAAAACCACACTTATTTAAAGATGAAAAGCCCCTGAAGGAGGGAATAATTTAAATTTATTGTTCAATAATGTAAATGCTTTAACTGGAGCTTTACACAATGTTAGGCGTTGTATATATATAGCCTTATTTCTATTATATATTTATCAGATGCATCGGGATTCTTAAATACTACTGTAATATCCCAAATCAAATAATTTTTTTAAGAAAATGAAGTAACTATGTCATCACACTTTTTTGTGAAACATCCAGCGAGTCATATTGCGACAAAAAAATCGGGATGGGGGGGATTATATTTTATTCTTTTACATGTATCAGTAACCTATTTAATTACTATTTAAGATGGATTGGCCTTAATGTAACGAAAAATCTTCAATAGAGCAAATATAAGTAAGAAAAAATTTCAAAGCAAACCCTTATTTAAAGACAGATTAAAAGGTATAAAAATATTTTTTAAAATTATATATTATTTATCAGAGCTTGAGAGCTTAACTAAGATACCTAGGTAATTACGGATAAATTAAGTATCAAAGCTACTTATATGTGAGAACAAAAGAAGTATTAACGCCTCTAGCTTTTATAAATTATTGATTATTTTACATTGAAAATTATCTTTATACCTTTTAGTACCTCTTTAAGTAAAAGCTTGATTTAAAAATATTTTGATTTATATTTATTTAATTCCTCTTAGTCGGGAAATTTAAGTCTGAACAGCAATTGACTGACTTTTACAAGTGTGCAAAATTTCAATATCCGTCACTGCTTGAGTACCCCAGAGCATTGTGCAGTCGTCTGAATTAAATGTGTATACAAAATTTCATCTTGATTGGAAGATAGGAAATGGGCTAAAATCCAAGTGAAAAATTTGAACTGGAAAGACATATAGCGATTTGTCAAAGAGGTATATTGGATGCATATAAAAACAATTTTTACTTTCATTCTTTTTTTTTATCATTTTTTGTTGTTAATTTTGTTTTTTTAAATATTTGTTTTCATTAAAAATGCATTTCAATGATTGGTTTAAACGAAAATGTTTAAAGCACTCAGGTTAGAATAATTTCTGTATGTTCAATTAAACACAAATCTAAATAAAAAATTTCGACATTAAGAACTGAAACTTTCTTCAGCTTGCATTTACTCTTTCCGCGATTTCAATCCTTCAATTCAATCAAACACGAAAATCAGCGTACTTACTGCCTTCATGACGCAATCATTTGTTAGCGAAGTATATTGTACTTTCCAACGCAACCATGGACGGTTAATCATTTGTTAAATAACCTTACTTTCAGTTTGAAAGCATGAAAGGCAAATCAAGCTTTACTAGTCCCTTATATAAATATTCAATCAAATATACTCGAATACAAAACTTCCGAGCAACTAATACCCAACTTCCACGAGAGCCAAAACTCGCCAAATATGACACTGTGAAACTCAGCCAAACCGTTGCTCACCTCATAACACTGCACTCTATGCAATACAATAATAACTGAAACACGACAGTTTAACCTCATCAGTTGAACTTAAATGCTAATTACATACCGCACAGCCATGTTATACCTATTCGGGGCCGATTTCCGCAATCTGTTAATCTCATTATCGAACACGTCGTATCGTTCGAGTGTTACAAATGGGGGAAAGGCCCATTTAAATGCTTCGCTAATAGTGCTTTCACTTTCATCCCCCCCTTTCCATTTTCGATACAATCATACATATATGCATGTTATTATCCCCACTTTCCCCCAGTTCGTTCTTACCCATAGAACACGCAACATGTAGAATTGATTATTGTCTATTGAACTGTGTTCTCCGGCTTACGTTATGCGGATCGCTGAAGCTTGGAGATACAATGAATATAGCGATATTCTTTTTGTTCGGCGTGTCCCCCTCCCCCCTATACAGTTATCTCTCGTCTATTTATATATAGAGAAAATTTTCGGTTAATTTTTAATTTATATTGCATAAGCGACTTGTTAAATTTGCGTAACTGTTTGTAATCATGCCTCAATTTTCCAATTAATTACACACAAATTTGTGAAATTATCACAATCACGATAAAAATTGCAGAAATTAAAATATTAAATTTATTAATAATCCATTTATTTTATAGGAAGTTGTAAAATGATGATCTGACACTTTTTTAGAATGTTCTGAAAATCTAATATTTTTATATATTTTTAGAAAGTTTTCAATAAAGAAAAACGTTCTTGCTATTGCCTCCTTTTTCCCTATCGTACATTCTTTTGCATCGTGACTGCAATTAAAAGTAAGCGTATTAGTGCTTATTTTTATTTTATAAATATACACTCGTTTACTTTGCATAATTGTTTATAATTGTTCCTAATAAAATCTGTCAAAATACATCAATGTGTCATTAAATAATACTTGATTTGAAAAAAATCATACCTTCTTCTAATTTATAGATATAATTTATCATTTCGTTTTTAAAAAGTAATTTAAGAATTCCATACGCTTTCACCTTACTAAAAAATTTGATAAATGCAGTGATATCGTAATGAATGAAAGTAACAATTTTAATTCTACAATATAATTGTTTTCCACAATTACCAGTTTTTATTTATGTACATAAGAATCTTTAGGTTTATTTTTAATCTATACAGGATAAGGTCACCTGATTCATACGATTATCTACAGTAATTTCACTTATTTATTTAATTAATTATCAAAAAAAATTGTCAAATTACTACAAAGAAAATCACGAATTTCTGCACTTAAATACATCAAATTTCCTTAATATATTTTAAAACATTTTGAAATTTTATATTACCTTTCATGAGAATTAGAATGCTTTTTAGAGAACTATTGTCAATAATTAACTTGTCTATAATTTCTGAACAATATATGTAATTCATGCATTATTTCTCAGTTTATGATTCAATCATCTTTAATCACATATTTAATTACTTTTTATGTATAACTTTTTTAAGATGAAAGATAAAAACATTTTCTTTTAAAAAGAAAATCCTAGTATCTTGAGATTTTTTATTTTGAGGAAAACTGATTCGATTTTCTTATTGTAAAGCAATGATTTTATAAGAACATTTTTTACTAGGAGAAGTTACATTTTTATGTGTAAATCAAATGTTTGTGTTTATGTCCCAGTTTTCCCGATTCATTTTATGCAAAAATAGGTTTTTTATGTATGATTTAAGTAATTAGAAATATATATATAATGCTCATCTTCAGTTTTTATTTTGACTTGCTCCTTGAAGAAAGTTTAAGTTACATTTGAGCTACTGTGTCTAACAAAGTATTATTTGATTAATTTTACAAATTTTAACACAAAAGGCTTGTAAAAGTTAAATTAAAGATATTTATGAAGTAATAAAAGCGTAGGCTGTTGCGGAATAAATATCCTTTTTAAAAAATGTATTGCGAATCAGATTATTTTGTAAACTAAGGGGTTTGATATTTCTTCATCATTTATAAGAAATAGTTATTAGTCTCGTAAAAGAATGGATAGACGTAATTGTCCGGTTTCTAACTTTACATTTGAACAACATGAAAAGTGGGATGGAATTTATGATTTTTGATTTTATTTGTACATATAATTTAATTTAGATAAAAAATTTATTTAAAATACCTATAGACAGACATTTCTTTTAAAAAAATATGTATTTTAATTTTAAAAAAGTGTTTTCAGATAGAGGTCATTTTATGTATTAAAATTTTAAAAAAAGGCCATATATAAATACAGGCATGTATTAAGGGAGAAAAGATTGTTTAATATTACTACTTTCAGTAAATTAATTTCAGCTCACAATTTTGAATTTCGGTACACTTTTTTTTCTAACTTCACATTAGTTTAATGTTATGCAACCAGATAACCTTATTATCTGATGTTAAAAACTACATATTCCGTGTGATCCCCATTCTGGAATACCATATCATCTAGCTTTACTTATATTTCAAGCTATATTTAAAACTTAACGGTTAATCCGAGAATGTGTTCTTGACCTGTTCATGAGTTCTTCATTAAAAAAATTCTTTATTCAAAATTTGCACTCATGCATTCGAATATTTCAGAGCAATCCGTAATATTTTTCAATTTCCAAAATGTTTCACCAATGGCATCATAATATTGTGGTTCTTTCAAATAATCTCATCGTAAAACGAACGAGAGGAATTTTTTTAAAAAATTAAAATGCTCCGAATTCTGTTTCTCCCTCGGCAGCAATTAAATCTATCAAGAAAGGGCGCATCTAATATAGCCGTCGCAATATCACGCCAACGATTCGGATTCAAAGTTTGCTGTAACACGTGGCCTTTCTCGTGCTAAATGAGGTATCTTTGAATATTCATGAGCTAAGCGGGGGTTTGCAATTGTAATGATGTAGCAGTTGAGAAAGCTGTGCGTTTGTATAGAGTGGTGGGAATCGGACCTTCTATCCGTGCAACAGGAGATTCTTGACTGGATCACGGAACTTAAAAGGAGGGTACCTACCCTCGAAATGCAGACACAAAACGTAGGTTGAAAACTCTTCGACATAAGCGGAAAGAGTTTCACCGTTTATTGCCTTTCAATAGTAATTTGCTAGCAAAGCTAGCGGAGAATTGGGTGCCATACTGAATTAAAGTAGTCAATCGTCTTTAGATTTGTTTCATTTTTTGACTAATAATTTTCGCAAAAGGAAAAACCGCTGTACTTTTTTTTTAGATTAGTGAACGAGTATTGTGATCAAGATATGAGAATATTTAGATTTATTTATTTATTTTTAGTCCTGATTTTTATAAAGGGCTGCAATTTTATTATTAATTCCTTAGTCAATAAAATTATTTCCTAAATAAGCATTATTCAGTTCTAAATATTTATTAATAATTAAATTACAGTAATATTTGCAAATAATAGCATAGTTACTTGGAATTTAGTTACCATAATATATTATAAAGTCTTTTTGTAATTCTGTCATTTGTTTTTATTTTTTATTTCATATATCTTTATACTGTCTAAAAGTTTATAATATTAATCTTTTAATAAATATAGTATTTGTACTTATTAAATGATGGTATAGGTAAACTGTATTTCATAGCAATATTATTAATAAAATTATATATATATATAATAATCTTGTCATAAATCCTTCTCTTTAATGAACTCATTAATATTAGACATCATAATCCTGAAACACGTACCCTTATTTATATGAATTTCAAAACTATTTTTACGATTCTCAAAGTTCCTGAAATGGCATGTTAATGCTCATTGTAAATAAATTCTTTATATTCTTTGCAATTACAACTTATATTTTTTTATTTTCCCTATTTTTAATGTTATTGCAATTAAAAACAAATCTACACATTTGTTTGTTATACCTAAAAACTTTTTTTAATTGGAAGAAATCTCTTGTGTTTTTCAAAAATACTATTACAATTAATCCTGTGAAAAGAATCCTTCATAAAACTTAATGTGCTTTATATATTATATTATTATCTTGGTTTTTTTTATTTACTCTCTAAATAGTTAGCAATATCTTTAATATGTGCAGTACACACACACACACATAC
>BMAW01096615.1:147617-160907 GCA_019974015.1 Nephila pilipes | reverse complement strand
AAGCGCAAGCTAAAGTATTTATAGGATTTTAGTAAAATCTTTCAAGGCGTATATAAATAGGAAAAATTTATTTCAATGTTCTAAAAGTTCATTTGTGCATATACCTCTCAGTTTTGTACTTCAATGATGCATGCTAATATCTCAAATTTTCGTTATTTTTTAGAAATTGTTCTGTTTCTCTCATTTCTTTACAGGTTTTTAATTACAACAAACAACTAATTATACTATTTTAGCTGTACTTTTTGAATGGTCATACATAAAATGTCGATTTCATTTGACTTATCGATTAATTTTGTAAATGTAGAGTTTTCAAAAACTTTAAATGATTTTTTTTGTTTACCCCTTGAATACTAAGATGCAAGATTCTTTAAAAAAAATGACAAACACATCATAAGCTGTGTGGGAAAAAGTGGAACGTACCTTAAAGAAAAATACTTTAAAATATATAACTTGATAACAGCAACACAAAATGAGACAGTGATCTTTAATGCTAAGGTACATTTCTTTTTACAACTTAATTTCTCTTAACAACTTAATTTTTTTTGCACCTTAAGACTCTTTTCACCTTATGTCAGAAAAATAAGAATCAAAATCCAAACATATATTTTTTTTTCAAAAATCTCCAATTTATTAATATCTCATTTTAACTTCACTAATGTATGAAGATTAGAAATTTTAAGAGAGATTCTCATTTTTCTGTTTCAATGAAACCATTTTTTTTCAATGCACAACAACTTTTCAAATCCTTTTGTAGTGATTGAAACAAAAATGAAAATGGCTTTATGTGGCAAATTGATTTTTTTTTTCTGAATATTGCGTAACATTTAAAAGTGCAGTGTATCAAACAGATATATGTGTCAAAACCACACTAATATTTTACTGGGATATTTTTTAAATCTAAAAATATTACGAGCCGTGTTTAGATTTCCCTTTTCTTAATATAAGCAAAGAGAAAGGGCTTTAATGAAGTCCAAAAGCATCCTGCTCATTGAAACAATAGACCCATAGTAGCTGAATCAAAGTACACTAAACTATCTTGCTAAATCAATTCCACTTCCTGCCTACCTGGGTGCACGTGTGTGTACTATGAGGGTCATCATTTCTCTCAACGCTTGAACAAATTTAGTAATTCCCCGTTTCCATCGCATCCTTCCTCCTCACGTGCCACCGTTTTGCCCAGCAACACCCCTTCAGCAAAGAAAACAGCAAAGAAACAAAACCCCGGCAATTATTGAATCATAAAGCAAAGGCACCCAAGGCCATCCTGCGAATGGCAGATGCCCGTGACTGAAAGGTGTCGTCGGAAAACTGGTGCAGAATATCCAAGTAGGTACAGAACGGAAAACGTGATTTTTCGCCGAATTAGATAAAATGAATCATTTTTTTCTCTCCTTGAATGGCTAGAGGGAAGATATGAGTGTTAATGTCATAATCTGTCGATTGAGTGCAACCTTCTGGATGGTATTAATGGTTCCGGAATTTTGTTAATAAAAAGTTTGAGATCGCAGTTACGTACACGAAAGAAACGGTCTTTTTCTTCACAATTGTTTCATTTTGTGAATTTTACATTAACATTGATATTTGAAAAAAAAAAATCTATATTTTCCTTAATAATAATTTGTTACCTTCACAGATTATATTAATACTTATTTTTAAAACTTTTTATTTGTTGTACTAATTCAGCTGTTCTTAAAGCGGTGTTGTAACCACACACACACTTCCCCGCACCCTCTCCCTCTCAGCCATAAGCAAGCATGAAGAAAATTATAATGTTGTTTTTTTTTTATTTTAATTTAAAAATAAATAAATTTAAATTCTAACATACTTAATTTCTTATAAAATCTTCTTATTTATATAAAAATGAAAAACTCATAAATTTTATTATTAAGTAGTATATTTTGTGTCATATTTTATAATAAAATATAATTTAACCAATAGCTCAACTGAATGTATAAATGACATAATAAGAACTATATAATGAAATTTAAAATTGAAATGACACATTTACATTTTCACATAAAAAGGAAAAATAACAAGTAATAGCCTCAAGTATGCAAATGTTAATGGCAGACAGATGTGCTTGTTCTTAGCTGCATAACAAATTAAATCTTGATACAGTGTTTACACTGCTAAATGTAAAGTATCTCAACAGTTTTCAGAGCTGAACAATATTTGGGTTTAATAAGCATTAAAGCTGAAAAAGGTATTTCACATAAATTCATAGTGCTAAATAACAGAAGAATATTTAATGGTACTCGAATTTCAGAAATTGAGAAACGTTCAACTCTAGTTCTGATTCGGAATTCAGTCAAAGAATTTTGCGAATAACTCAAGCTTTAAGTTTGGGTCACTCTATAGCTCAGAAATTTCCTCTTGAGCCTTATATGGCAGGTTGGTTAATATTGTTAACACCAATCAAAAATTGTTTTTGAATCCCAAATAAGTTTTTGTAACCAAAATTAATGTAAAGTATTTGCTAAACAGTGTTTCTATGAGTTTTTTTAATGTTCGTTAATAATGTTTTAGATTAAGATTTAACAAGCTTTTTTTTTTTTTTTTTTTTTTTTTTTTTTCAATTTTAAAATTGTCTATGGTCGAAAATATTTCTAAAGAATCATGTTAAATTTTTTAAATAAAACCTTCGATTTTGATTTTAAGTAAATATATTGCTATTTTTTTTACTTGAAGAGACAAGTTGAGATAGTTTAATTCCCCAAAAATATCTGACAAATAGCATAGCTTTGTTAACTATAAGTCATTTTGAAAAAAAGCAGCAAGATGTTAGAATAAAAACAAAACAATTTCGTCTTTTAAAAATTATAATCAGCTTTCAACTTTTTGACTTCTATCGTACTTCTGCGTGTAATATAAAGCTTCTGTATTCGAATTATACGTCTTTACAAAGATTTGGAAAAAAAAACCGCTGTTAAGATCACGGCTTTTAAGAAAGTTTTTAATATTGACAGCATCTTGAAGCCCATCGTTCAATTCCGTTGTTAATTTTTTGCTGCAAAGATCTCTCTATGGATCAAGTAATGTGTAAAAATTATACATTAATTACCAGTAGCTTTGAAAAAGATTTAAAACCAATAATTTTGCATGACATAGCCTTTGCATCACATATGCATATTTATAAGAAGTTTTTTCCCTTCTAAGCCTTCAGATTTCTAAATGTCGTATTTATTATGTATGTCTTCCCCTCATGCATGTTCTTTTAAATGATAATAAAATAGCAATTATTCATCTTATTTTCTTTATAAATGTATCTGAAAATTGAGATAGTTTTGAAAAATCAACTATTTAACCCAACTGAATTGTAATTCTGGAGCTTTCTTTATGTCTAGTAATAAGTTTCTCAAACTAGTTATTGCTAATTTCAGAAATCTTATTGAAGACTGTGTCCTTTTACAAAATAAGTTTCCGAATTTCATCGCCATGTTTACTTTCATGAAATATTTTTAACATTTTAATAGTAGCAGGTAATATAAGATATTTTCCAATGGTATATATCCTTTTTATTTTTCAGTAATGAAATGTAAAACTTCGTAAGATACAAGTAAATATTTTTCACTTTTAATTTCTAAAATTTCGTTTTCCTTTATTTGAAGATTTTAACAGTTTTTGAAATATTCTTTTAGTTTATTAACATACGAAGGATACCTGATTTAAAATACTATTTTAATTTTGATGTCTTATACTCTACATAGCCAAAACGTTATTGTACAAAATGCCTATTCATTATCATTACAACTGCTGAAACTAAAGCCAATTTGTAGAAAAACCGCTAATTATATTTCCTTTTTTGAACATTAGATGCCTCATTCTAATTAGTAGAAAACTGTTTGAAGAAATTTGTAGAATCGCCCTTTGCATCATTTCCTTTGTTATTTATGCTAAACCATTGATCCATGTGTAAAAAATAATTTTATCTTAAGGGGTGTCAGGGGCCTTAACTTTCGAAAAATGTATCTGAAATGCGTTTTATTTAAACTTCTGTATTATACATAAAAATCACTTCAAATAGATGAAATTTTTTTGTGAATTTCGAATGATTTTATATATATAATTTAATAATTAAATACAAAAATTTATTTTTTAAAAAAAGTTATTGACCGTATTTTGAAGACTTGATTCTTTTTCCCAAGAAATTTGAGTTTCCCTTCATATCAAGCGTATAGTTTAAATATTATGCGAATACCTCCAAAATACTCTCCAATTAAATTAAATATTTTCTTTCAAGTGCTGAACCTATTTTATTTTCAAAATACGTATTTAATTGTTTTTAAAAAAGGTTAAAAGTAAAAAATCGTACATTTTTGAAATTTTCGAAAATTAAAATTTTTTTTTTCAAAAAATATTTTCTTTTCAATTACTTCAGGCTCTAGAAAACAATATTTGAAAGATATGTACAAATTTTCATCCATTTCTAATGATTAATATTTCATACGTTTTACCTGAAAGTTGGATGGAAGCATGTTTTGCGAAAAATAAATTTAAAATTAGAAATTTGAATAATTTTATAACCACCATAAGAACTGACTTAAAAGGCTTATTATAAACTAATTAAATCATTATTTTACAATTGCACATCATAAATATGTATTGTTAAATTGGTTTAATCCACTTTATAGGCCACAAATGTCAAAAACAAAGCCTTTTACATTTGTTTCGACATTTTTAGTGTTTTGAAATTTTCATATATTTACAAAATGTAGCAGTATTTTTCTCTAAAATTTAGGTATGTTACACAAAATAACTTTTTAAAGGTATATATAACAACTATTATTTATATATAATTCATTTTACTTTATATATGTTGTCTAAAATACAAAAAGAAGAAGAAAAAAATTTGAAAAAATATTGTAAAGCTAAAAGTTTGAATAACTTAAATCTTATTTTAGTTACTCATATAAGAAAACCTTTATAATTATAAAATAAACTTCATTTTAATAGTCCACGGCTATACGTGACAATCGATCTGCAAATATAAAAGTAATCTACACTTTCGACTTTATGGCTACACTTAGCCATTCAAAGTGACTTTACTAATAATGGCTATATTTCTGCAATTGATAGGAATATCAAAAAATGTTTGGTGTCAAATTATTCAGAATAATCCATAATACATAAAAATATTATTTAAAAAAAGTCGATTTTTTGAAAGTTTTCAGGTTTCTGATATCCCTTAAAATGTGAATAAAATATAGTAGAACTTTCCATTAAGGGACACCCACTAATCCAGGTACTTTGTTCCTTAAATAGAGGTATCTCTAAATAAGACGAAAATATATATACTATTCAAAAAGTCTGGGGCCAACAGAATTGTCCCTTATTGAAGGTACTACTGTATATAACTTCTCTAACAGTAATTGAAATAATTATAAAACTCTGTCTAATAAAAGAGTAAAATACCATAATTATTAACCTTGCAATATGCACACTTGTAAAGAAATAGATACTACTGGCTATTCTAAAACTTCGTTGCAGTGCTTAGATTTATTCGCTTGTGTGGTTTGAGACGTTACGTGTTATGCGTTTGTGGTCATTCTTTGATCCCTAAATATATCAAAATCGCTGTATTAATCCGCTTTGTGGTGTTTTTTAAATGTGTATGATTTACAGCTCAACTTAGCTAGTATTACGATTTTTAATAAATGTTATACACGGAAATGGGATATATTAAAATACATAAAAATAATAAACATATGGTGACTAGTGTTTCTTTAAATTCAAGTATATAAATTAAATTTTCAAGCTCTTAACGTTTCACTTTACGGCTCCATTTGGGGACTCCACTTACAGTTAAAGAAGCGCTTCACTAAATAAAAGATCATAATTTTAAAACATATATTTTTGATTTTATTGTATTAGTATTATAATACTATTTTACAATAAAATAAAACATTTTGAAAGAGTATTAATTTTATTTACTAGTGTAGTATCTCTTTATTCTAGTATTCTTAGAGAAAATCTCTCCCTTAATTTCTCTCCAAAAAGAAATAATTATTGCCAACATTTTTAATTATCCAAGTAATAACATTCTAAACGCCAACTTTTTAAACCAATTAATATCACATTAAATGTTTAGTTGTGCAGATTTCACTTTTGTTGTTAACAATCAGGGCCTTCTGGACAGCTATTTGAAAATATTTTAAATCCAGAATTAACATTTATTATGATATGATCTGAATAAATACTATTTCTGATATGTTATTAATTAAATAATTACATTTCACACACTCTTTTTCAGCTATTACTAATCCTTAAAAAATAGATTTGGTCCTATTTCTGCAAATTGTACCTTTTTGTCATTATCTTTGCCATGCAGCAATTATATCTAAAAAATTATATTCCTTAAGGGACCAAATCACTCATTTCTTACATAAATGAGTTACAATTTGATATAAATTTTTCGAACTGTAGATATTTATTAAACGACAGTGCTCTTACAGAGAAATATTATAAAGACTCTTATAAATTGTATTACAAGAAGCATAGTCGAAATAAATATAATTAGATTTCATAGATAAAACTAAATTCAATTAAAATACTCATTTATAAATGCAAAATACTAATGAATAAAGAACTATTGAAGAATTTAAAGTATCAATTCTATTAAAATAAGCTGTACAGGGTAACTCCCAGCTGAATTCGGGGAAATCCCCGAAGAAACTCAGCAGTCTGCAACGGATGAGTCAAACAACAAGATTTGTAGCCGGACAATGGTCTCATAACCACGCGTTCATATTTTAATGTCTTTAAAATTATAATATACCAGTAAATCAAAAAGTCTTAGTTACAAATATGTGAAGAACGAATATTCTTTCAAAGAAGATTACGCTTGCTACAAAATTTAGTTAATTTCGTGTGATAATCTCAGCTCACAAACATGCACTATACTTTATTCTGGGTCTCGAGAAAAGCAGGGCGTAAGAAAACAGAAATGGTATTTTGTTTCGTATAAAGCACCATTCTGTTCAAAAATGAAAAAAAAAATTATTTAAAATAAAGAGTTCAATTTATGGAACATAGGAATGTTTTACTTGAAAATAATATCTTCTTACAATCTATGAAAAAGGATTTTAAATTATTCTACAATTATTGGATAACACATTAATAAGCAAAATAGCAAAAGATGAGTTAATTCAGTTATAAAGAACGGGTAGAGCAGGCACCTAACAAAAGCGTTTTAGAACGAGAATTGATATGCATTACTTTATGAAATTTTATCAGTTTACTTTTACTTAAGTATTAGATTATAAATCATATTGTAATATGAGAATATATTATTATTTTTTTAATTCAACCTTTGTTTTTAAGTTTATAAGTATTCTGATTGGTTAATTGATTGTTTATTACTTGATTGATTAATTGCACTGAAAAGCAACACGATGGCTATCGGCAACAGGCCTCGTAATTCTGAACATCGTTCAAAACGATGGGGACGACACCAGAGCTGGAACCTTCAAATTTAAAGCTCCACACCGCGCCAATGGGAAGACGGGGGACCTCGACCAGATTCAATGTGTATCAGTCCCACTACTTGATGGATATTTAATGGCACGAAGACTCGAACCCATGACTCGACGAAACATAAAGCTGGCAGTAAAATCTCAACCATGATTACTGGGCTAATTTTATATGTAAATTCAACAGGAGAATATTGAACAATGTAATGTTATCCCACACATAAATACCGTATAAAATATATTTACTTACTTCCAATATATTTCTCCTCCATATGTTTTATTAATAATTCCTATCAGGAAGACAAAAATATATTTTAGACATTTTAAAGCTTCCGTATATTGGTAATAACTTTCACTGGAATAAAGTAAGTCTCGAAGTTATTCTAAAGTTTCTTTATCAATTCGTTAGAAATTCTTAATCTTACGAGATGAAATTTACTCGCCTTGATTATCTATACTGTAGATTATTGTATAAAGTAGACTATTACTGTTACAATCTTAGGAAAATAGTTGAAATAATTCAGTACTGTAAAAAATAAAAACTTACTAGTTTCCTTAGAAGTTACATGACTTTTAACCTATAGTTATGCTTAAATTTTATGGTATAACTCTTTCAGATTTTGTTTCCAGTCTGTTTTTGTAAAACAAATTTCCTTAATTAAATTTCATTTAGCCGTATTAATACAATGTTGATTGGCTCAAGGAATAATCAGTTTCATATTTAACATTTACTTCCTTCGCAAGTGAAACTATTTCTTAAGAAATAATTGCACGCAAATTATCATGATGATTTGTCTTAATTATAATGATTCCATGCAATCTTATGAATGTTTATTCCTCTTCCCTTTGTCGTTGACACATACATATTTTCTTCTATTATCAGTCTTTGATCAGTAGATGAAGTCAATAGTTTATATAATGCAAATTAGCTCTTGTTTTTAGAGACGAACTGGAGTAGTAAATTTAGCTTTGCTACACCAAGATAAAATACAAATTCATTGAATTTAATTTATTATGAATAAAGTTAATTTAGAAATTTAAAAGAGGATTAAAGTAAGAAAGGAATGTAAAAATCGAATTAATTAAAATTTAAAATATACATAGTGATATTAAAATGTAGAGAAATAAAAAATATATCGAATTATCAATCAATTGTGAGACTAAATTTTTTCGTTTTTTATTTTATTTTCATTTAATTATTTTATTCATATGCAATTTCTTGTTTAATAGACAGATTAATAAATGTGAAAGTAACTGTCTTTGTAGAAATTTAAAAAGAAGAAAGTAAGTCTCTATACTAAGTAATAAATTTAGAAAGTAAGTCTTTGTAGAAAATAGGAATATCATTTTAAAAAAGTACCTTTTCGATTACTCCCGTTAAAACATGATTTGTTTTCCTACAATGTTTCTTATTTGTCTCATTGATTTTGGAATTTTAAAATAGTTTGCGAATGTACTCATTTATGTTACAACATCGATCTACCAGATGTCTTTTTACCACTTCAGTGAAAGATATTTTGTTGTATACAAAAATTTCTTAAGTCCTTAAAATTTTATATAAAATATATATAAGATTCACTATATAAATTTAAAAAAAAGTGCTTAAAATGTTTATTTTTATCAAATTTTTATCTAGATGACTTTATTTCACCGAATTCCAATTTTGTCATCGAATAAAAGGATTAAGTTTTATACTATCATTTTTATTTAATTTTTATATATTTTTATCAGTTATAAAAAATCAAGGAATACCTGCGTAATATTATTTAATTAAAAATTTTAAGTAATATATATGTATACATAATTTTAATAGAATATTCATTTTTGGAAACTTTAAATTATTTATATATATTAAATTTATATACATACATCTGAAATAACTTTATTTTTAATAAGATTTCACCATTATTCAACTGATTCGGAAAATAATTTAAGATTTTGAAAAAATATCTCTCTATAGTAACTTCCGCTGATTTAAATTTCATAAACAAGGTATATTTTTCCAACAAAAGCTCTTCTCAAAATTTTCTGAGATAATATTTTATCTTTATAACCCAAATTAGTTTTTAGGCTTCCATTTGAATAGCAGTTAACGTCACGAAACTAATAATAATAAATGTGTATCAGTACTCAGGTAATTAACCTAGGTTAATGTGAAACTAATAATGAATATTTGATAGCAAAATATCAAGGAAAATAACTGAAAGATAAAAACAAATTGAAGAAAAAGACATATTTATGCATATTATTCAAGCGCAAATACAATTGAATTTAAGATTACAAGAGATATCCCCTGTGTTTGAAAAATTACGAAAAAAATAGGGATTGTGAAATTTCTATCCATTGCAATGCAATAAAATTTCACACAAATATTAATCGCACAGTGTTTCACAAACCAAGCATAGCATAGAAAATAGGTTTACTTTCTGTCTTTATAAAACATAAAACGAAAATGCCTCCAAAAAACATAGTATCTTTATTCGGCATGTGTTCATCTTCAACATAGGTTGTATGATCATCTCAAATATATGTATAGTAGCATAATACTTCAACAATGTTCCACGATCAAAATGATGCAGTTTATTAATTGCTCAGGTAGTAAGGCCCATTACTTTGCAAAGACAATTCGAAGACTTAAAAAGCTATAGGAGAAGTGTTGAAATAAATAATAAGCCTACCCAGAATGTCCTAAACATTTTCAATCAGTTTCAAATCTGATAAAGTGCTGGGTAACCGATTCGAACTATTGTCATCTCACAGAAATATTTCTTCAATATTTGAATTCTGTGAAGCTTAGTATTATTGTCTTGTACACGTAAAGAGTCCTCCACTGATATGCGTAACAACGAACAATTGTATCAATTGCCTCTGTGTAACTGAACATTAACGGCTCTCCTCGAGATGATATATAAGTCAGTGAGGCTTTCCAAAGATATACATGCCCATGCACGTGATACTACACCCATCAAATATGGTGGGATGTTGTCGGGTTCGTAGATTTCACAAGACCATTAATCTTCTTGGATCACTTTGCAGATTAAATGTGGTAATTAGTAATTGCCAATAAGGAATACAGACATTCATTGGTTTCTATTCTAACTGACGCATGAAAAAGGAATTAAGTGAAGAATACATATATTCTTTGGTCCGTATTCTAATTGACGTAGCTTTCACTAGACTATCAATATTCTTGAATGAGTTTGCATATAAAATCTGGTCTCCTCGGTTAAGAATACAAATATTTATTGGTTTATATTTTAAGAGACGCATGTGCTTTACCAATAAAACCTTTCGTTAGGGTGAAGGGAACACATAGTGCTGTAAGTTTTGAATACAAACCTCTTTCAAGAAGCCATCGGCGCACAGTTTATCTGGATACCAACATTCCAACTACAAGAGAAGATATGAGGTGAGTTGGTGTAGTGGTTGTATATCTCTTTGCAGTTAGCGGTCATCTGCAGATTTGTATCTCTAGGGATACCTGAGCCGTTCATTCCAAAAACCCTTTCTTCTCGTAGAAAAGCAGGTCATTGTCTAAGAGCTAAGAAAAACTCACGTTCAACCAACCTGAAAAGTAGAATTGACTCTGATCCGCTTCTATTAGCCCAGTGGCTAGCTAACATATTTTTTCAGATAAATTACATCGAGATCTCATACCTAAAAAATGCCTATTTTGAAATTTCCTTATACAGTTTCTATTTGCAGAAACTGAATGTACTTTAAAATTTTGTTTTCAGCTACATTCCCAAAGACTTTAAACTACATTATCTATACTTATTTACGTATCATATTATGATGCATAGTTATTTTCATGTGTATTAGGTAATTAGTATAACAATCTCTATATTCCAAGCAGTGCAATCGCAGGTTTTCTTTTTTTCCCCATAATTTTCGGAATCTACATAAGAGGTTGTAGTCAGCAAAATAATAATTTTATGAGTAAATAAGGACTTATGAAAATAAAAAAGGGGGGGGGGCAAATTCTGTGATGCAGACAATATTTGTATTATTGCGAAGCATTTAACAAAATACAGTAATGTCGTAATGTTACTGGGAAAATGAATAAATAAACGTGAAAGAATACAAATATATTGATTTGTAAAAGAGAAATAAAACGGTATGTATACAAAATTATCAAGCAAAAATATTAATAATATTTAAGAGAAAAGTTCGGAAAATGAAAGAATTTTTTTTTTTAAATAACAAATCTAACAATATCAAAAACTCTTTAATTTTGATTTCCAATCGATATAAATCCTATATCGTTCAACCATATATCAAATGAAAAATTTATATATTTTTTTATAATTATAATAAAGCCTTTCACTACATACATTGATATTTACTAAACAACCACGAATTTAAAAACCATCAATTTGTATCATAAAAATAGGAAAACAAATGTTAAATGCATAGTATTTCTTTTAATTTTCAGAATACCCTGCATGTAAATAACATTTAAAGATAAACTAAAGCTATCTTGTTATAGACTATAACATATTATCATAAAATCAAATAGAATTTTTTGGATACAGATATTTGTTTTCAATTTATAATATTTTTATAATTAAAAATTTTCTATTCTACAAAGTGTGCAGATACGACGTGTTTTTCTACTATGCATCTTTTCGTCAGAAAATATTCGTTAATTTGAAAAAAGAAACATCATACAGTTAATAAAATTTTGATTTGTTCAAAACTGTTCACATATTTTCTAATATCGTTTATATAATCCCAAAACTCAAAAACAATCCCCAATAAACTTCAAAATCCAGGAAATTCAAGGAATAAACATCGAAATTATACTTTCGAAGTATAAAATAAAACAACCACATAATATTCATCATAAGTTTTTATTGATACATTTTCAATTTTAATTTTATAACTCTTATAAAATGTGCAACATCTAATACAATGGTGTGAATAAATAAATGTAAAAAAAATATTCTTTCTATGATAAGTATGCAAGCAAAATTTTATTGTGAGTATCAATAAATGATTGCAAATTTTCTAATTTTTCTACTGTCGTTAAATCGGTAAAATTTTGAACAAATCTGGTACATCAGAAAATTGCCGAAAATTTCTTAAGTTGTTAATATAAAATATGTATACGTATGAACATACATCTCATTTGATATTTGTATATTGTGACAAAAGTATATGGAAATAAATTGCATTATATATATATATATATATATATATATATATATATATATATATATACTAGCTGATACCCACACGCTTCGCTGGGTTCTCCAGTAAACGAAGATTGTTTTGCAGGAGCGCTACTCCGTATGAAGTAACCATTTTAGTATTTTTCAAAATCCCGCTAAGTTTCGGGGCTAAACTACATTTTCACCAAACGTGGGATTTCAAACTTATTTTTTTCTATCGCTAAATCTGTACGTTTCCTAATTTCGATATGCACGAAATTTCACATAAAGAACCCCTTCGCCAAAATAATGCCAATTCTCTATCAGTGCTTTAATATTAAATTATTTGGTATTTTTCCATTTCGCACTAGCAAATCTCACCAAGTAAACTTAAATGGTGACAATACAAAGTATACATAGACAATATATATATATATATATATATATATTCCGTTTGGCGTCGGTCATATCATTTTTGGAGATAAAGTCGCCAAAAATAACATAACCGATGGATAAAAGTAGATTAACGGATGAAAATTTCATTTTGGATAAGACTTCCATAAAATCCATTCTTAGTGAGCGTCTACATAGCAAAACGAGTAACTATGCTAAATTTCAAGTCAATCGGTTGTACAGTTTTAGAGATCTCGTGATGAGTCAGTCAGTGG
>BMAW01096615.1:24783-147517 GCA_019974015.1 Nephila pilipes | reverse complement strand
AAATTCGCAGCAAATGTCAATTATAGGATATTATGCAAATTAATAAAGTTTCAGAGCCATCGCGCGTGCGCGGCGCGCGCAGCGCCCTCTGAATTGATGCTGAAAGCGTATAAATAAAGTGCTGTAGCGGGACGTTGAAAAAAGTCTATGATTATTTGTTAGTGGCAAACGTTTAGTGAGACCTGAGTATGCCTCCACGACGGAAGAATAAGAAATTCAAGCAACTTACGGAGTTTGAACGAGGGAGGATAATCGGCCTTCGAGAAGGAGGATTTTCCTATCGCGCAATAGCAGCTCGTATGCAGCGGAACAGTTCCACAGTGATGCGAGTTTGGAAGCAGTGGACCGACGAGCACCGAACAACTCGAAAAACAGGCACTGGACGACAGAAGGTGACGTCAGAGCGCGATGATCGACACCTGCTCCGCATGGCGGTGAATGATCGCACAGCTTCCTCCAGGCAGCTGGCAGCACGTTGGTCTACTGCTACAGGTGTACAATTGTCGGCTTCGTCAATTCGTCGTCGTCTGCTGCGCCGTGGATTGCGTGCAAGGGTGCCTTTATACAGGATTCCCCTCACGGCGAATCATCGACGGCTGCGTCGGCAGTGGGCTCTTGAGCACAGAGACAGGCGAGCTGATTGGCACCAAGTTGTCTTTTCAGATGAATCACGCTTCAATTTGTGGACCCATGATGGCCGTGTTCGTGTTAGACGTTATGCCGGTCAACGCTGCCTTCCTGAGTGTATTATTGAACGACATAGTGGTCGAACACCCGGAGTTATGGTCTGGGGTGCGATTTCGTATCATGGACGATCCAATTTGATACGAATTGAGGGTAATCTCAATAGCAACAGGTACGTCCGTGAAGTGCTACAGCCCGAAGTCGTTCCTTTCCTTCAAGGCATCCCTGGAGCTATCTTTCAGCAGGATAATGCACGCCCACATGTTGCGCGGACTGTTCGAGACTTCTGTTCAGCACAACGCATGCAACTTCTTCCTTGGCCTGCTTATTCACCGGATATGTCGCCTATTGAGCACGTGTGGGATATGGTTGGTCGGCGTCTCGCTCGTGATCCGCGTCCTGCAGTTTCCAAAGACGAACTTTGGTTGCGCATACAAGCGATATGGAATTCTCTTCCTCAAGCAGATATTCAACATCTGTTTGACTCCATGCCACGTCGTATAGCAGCACTTCTTGCAGCGCATGGTGGCTGCACCAAATACTGATTTCGGACGCTTAATTTGTTTCTTTTGTTTTGAAAATTTCATCATTTATTTGTATCAGTACAAGTCGTTTCTGCATTAAATTTCATTTGATTCTGATGATTCTTTCATGGTGTTGCATTTTCTACAAACAGCAGTATATATATATAAATATATATATAATAAATATAATAAATAATTTCGTAACAAATTATTATTAATACTTTTAATACTTATGCATGAGTAATTTTTCCTAATGAAAGGAATTGTAAAATATTTAATTAAATAAATATTCTATCATCAACTTTTTTAAAAAAAACTAAACACATAAAGAACATAATTAATCAACAATTTAGTCCCTTAATTATGATCTAGTTTTTGAACAAAATATTCTTGCCTTTCAGATTCTACATTTGTTGGTATAATAATTATTGAAGAATCGCATTCCTTTTAAACATATTTATGGCTAATATTTTCCTGCTGAAAATATTTCAGTTCTTTTTTAACGGTTTGGTTAACATATTTTTTTTTTGCCAGAGACATATTATCGTTCATCATTTTAGTATTTCTATTATAGTTTTGATTATTACTTTTAAGTTTCTCTTACAGGAATAATGTTATCGCAAATATCAAATTAAAAGCGTAATATAATGCATTATTTGCCGAATTACAGGTAAAAACAATGTGGAATTACCAGTAGCATTTTCAGATTAAAATTTATTAATTTATCGGTAAGCCAATTAAATGTAGTACTGGTATGGCAATCCCTAGTACCAATTTCATGTTTTTTTAACTAAATTGCCAACTAATTTGCGAATAATTTATCCATTGTAGTCAGCTTATAAATTTTGCTTATAGTAAATAATTACATTTATTATTATATCAATTACGTATTGTTTTTCTTATAGAATATGCATAATTGTTTATTACTTTTTATTACAATTAAAGAATTATAATTTATAACAAGTACTTAAAAAGTACAGTAAGAAAATGTGGGGAATGTTTATTGCTCAGTTTTATGATCCTCTTAGAAAATATACAATTTGTTAGCAAAAGTCTTTCTTAAAAACCTCAATTTTTTCCTCACACAATAAAAACTTCTGATTCCTCTTATCGTCAAAACTCAAATTTCTCTCTAATATCAATACATAATAACTGACCACCAAACCCAGGTGTCCACGAAAAACGCCAATGGCTCCGTCCCATAATACGAAAAACTGACATCAACGTGTGATTACACAAATAGCCGAAATATTGAAGCGAGTAACCATTACCAAAGCAGATGCCTAACAGTAATTGTCGATCTGTGACTAGTCTTTTACCGTAATGCAACACCTAACAACAAATTTATCTTACAAGTGAATTAATTCAGGCCCATCCTCTCAAATTTAGTTTCCTGACGTCTTAATTCTCGTCCCTAGTTTACACAGGTATGAATAAACGAACATTGTAATGAAGACATTAGAAATAATAAAGCGTACCTCATAAGAGCATTAGGAAAGCGAGACCGGTCATTGGTTAATGGGCACTTTATGGTAATGCCTTCCGTAATTCCATCCTTTGTCTGGTTCGTTCCGAGTAACAATCACTCCTAGTGACTTGATTTATCCCGCTGGAACTTCTCCGTGACAATTTGTGTAAACGGATTTTCTGTCGGGGAAATAATCAGAGATGCCCGTAAACAGCTCCGAGCGCGTTTGTTGAAAGTTGTGATTTTTCCCCACGTGTTAAATGCATTAGTTTGAAGTGACATTAGGCTAAAATGTTGCCTATGTTGTGAAAGGGATTTGAGGCATAAAGATTGCATCAAATAAAAGTACGAAGAATAAAAGTTTTAATGAGAGGTGTTTTTTTTTTTTTTTTCATTACAACTGTTGTTATCATTTTAAGATATATACTATTCATATTTACCACAATTGCCGTTGACTTTTACAACTTTGATTTTACTCTCAAAACAGATGACAAATCTCTGATATCAAGCAATACTATTATCAAAATTATGAATACGATTTCACTAAGCTCCTTTAAAGCAACGAGTAAAGCAAAAAAGTACGATTTTTATTTTTGTGATTCCACATGCCACTCTATTCTACTCAAATTAAATTTCGGGTTTAAATAAATTCAATGTAATTAAAAAGAGATAAGACTTCAGTATTTTTTCCAACAAATTATAGTCAAATACAGGTGATCAATAATTAATTGATAAATTATCCTTTCGATGTACATCATAATATGTTAAATATGCTATAATTACTTTATATTTTCTCATTCAAAAGTTTTTACAGCTACATTTTTCTGAAGTACAGCAGAATATTACAATTAACCACACACAGATCACTGCAATCTTCATTACATTTAAAATCATTTTTAGTCTAATGTCTTGGCCAAATGTCACTTCAAACTAATGCATTTAACACGTGGGAGAAAAATCACAACTTTTCAACAAACGCCTAAAACAAAAAGCGTCTTTTCAGCAAAGTCTCAAAATGCTAATTTGGTGAAATTGGTGTCAAAAAATGACTTTTGTTCAAAATGTTCTCAAGCTGATTTGTTAATAAATTTTATATTAAAAATATTAAAACGTACTTCTTCAACTTTTTTAATGTTTCTGTAGTTTAAAGATTTCAATATTTACTTTTAATCCCTTCCCATTGTATGAATTACTTCAAAATTTTGACTTGAGGCTAACACAGAAAAGTCTGGCATTTTTTAAGCAACACTTATTATATTTAACTGTCAAATTACTATCATTTATTTGAATTAACAAATCAAATGCTTCTTTTTATTTCATGAACAGAGAGCAAAACCAAATACGGCACTAAAATAAGTATTTTCTTTAAAAAATTGAGCTTAAATAACCTCTCGTGATCTTCTCTTTCTCGACTGAAAATTTATTTACAAAGCATGTTATTTTTAGTTTAAATCTATGAACGATAAAAAAATATATGCCAATATAATTCAGTAACAGTTTTTAAATTTCTTAAATAGCTAAAAATAAATTATAACATACAGAGTAATTTTAAATTATTATTTCAATTATAATAATAATAATTACTTTACATCTTTAAATCTTTTTTTTTCATCATTAATTTTAAAATATCACTTTAGATAATACCTTTTTAATGCCATATTTGTATTTTTTCAAGAATTAATTGTTTATCAATAATTTCATTCTGTAGCGGTTTTAACTTATTAATCTAAGAACACTTTCAGAACTTAGAAAATAAAAATAATAGTGCTAGAGTTTCTACATATGTTTTTATGATGGTTATTGAATTAATTTTTTTTTAAAAAAATACAATCAATTAATAAAAAACAAGTCAGTAGTAAAACCTAGTTAATGAGTAAAAAAATCAATTGAAGCAACAAAAAAAAGATAATTAACGAAAAAATCCATTTTAATTATCTAATTTTAGAAATCTTAATTTTTCTATTCTGTAATTTTTTTTTTTTTTTAATTTTACCACTTTTCTCTCCAAAATAATAAAGTCAATGCGATTTTTTAAAAAATAGAATTGTAGAATTTAAAACAGAATTATTTCTCACTGCCTTTCCTTTTGAAACACATAACAATTGTAAGAAACCCGTTAATTAGATAAGATATCCTCTTTTATAAAGGCTGTACGAACCTACGCTTCTGCTCTGTATTTTATATCATCAAATATATTTGAAAATAATAATAAATTTAGGAAATAAAAATTTTAACTCAAAATGAGGATAAAATACAAAGTTCCATCAAGAACAGAGATATTTCTTACATACATTTAAAAGAATTAGAAATTTTATTTTACATCGTGATTCTTAATTTAGAACGATAGCTCAAATCATAACAAAGGAGATTTAAGAAAGACCTGATTTTAAATATTGCTTCATTTCGTTCAATAAAAAATTAAACACGTTTATATCCATGATGTATTTTTACAGGTCTTTTTTTTTCAATATTATATTGATACTCAAGAATATTTGGAGTATTCAGGATAATTGTGTAAAATGTGGAGTGTATATACTTTGTATAGATATCAAAAAAATTTCTTTCAATGAATAAAGGAATTTTGTAATACATTCGTAAAAGCAAATATTTTCAAAAATGCCTGTTAAAAGAATTGCTGATTTTGACTTTAAAAAAAGTTTAATATTTATTTTGTAAGTAATTAACAAAAATATGTTAAAAGAAAATTTTAAATACATTATTTACTCTCTAAGACTATTAAAATTATAACTTTTCAGGAATAAATACTTAAAGTGTCCCACTCGAAAGTTATTAACGCTATTTTTACTTTTAAATTTAAAAGCTTTTAAATCTGGTTAAAGTAGCGTTTTTCTTATATTTTTAATGAAAAATATAAGAAAAACGCTATGTAAATAATATATCATATATTTATAAGAAAATTAAGACAATAGGAAAAAGAAGCTTCCGGTT
This sequence comes from Nephila pilipes, assembly GCA_019974015.1. NCBI lineage: Eukaryota > Metazoa > Arthropoda > Arachnida > Araneae > Nephilidae > Nephila > Nephila pilipes. Next base: position 141,892 of record BMAW01096615.1, on the reverse strand, counting down.
TCATATTGAATTATTTTTATTAAATTTTATGAATTCCAATTAATTTACATATCTAAGAAATTATAAAAAAAATTAAATTTAAAACAATTTATTCGAATTAATGGGAAAAGTTAAATCATTCAGTAAATTTTCCTGTCGAACTTTAATTTTTTTTTTGTATGTACAGTAGAGTGTGAAAAAGAATATTTTAATTCGTAGATATCTTCGTGACGACCATCTTTCATTATTTAATTCTACCACCTTTTTCCATCGAATTAATCAGTCAATAATTACTAAACTCTGTTGGAAGATAGGTAAGAACAAGACAAAATTCTTTATCGTTCACTGAACAATAAATCAGATAGCTCTCTCTCGAGTCCCACTTAACTCGTCCATTCTAAATAATGATTAACTAATTAAATTTTAGATCACCAATTGAGTCGCTTTCTGATTTAACCACTTCTCTCTAACAATCAATTCTTATTTACGTAATTTAACTAAGATTCACTTCAATCTAATAGATAAACTGCGATGCTTTAACACAATCTACAAATATCCATCAGCCTGATTTTATTCTGAATATCCCTTCATTTAATTTATATATCAATTTCTCTAATTCAATTCACTGATTTCTTGACTCTCAACTAATTTACCTAATCCCATTTCATTTGGGTTCAAAAGAAATTAAAATTTATGCCATTCAAATTACTAAAATGTCCCCGAGGTTAGTGAAGAGAAAATCGCGAATAACCCAACGTCACATCTTGAACCTTAAAATTAATCAAAAACGTAATTGAAAACATCGAATTGTGAGACCTTTTATTCAAAATTCTTGTACTTAAAAACAAATATTTCTTTTTGCTATTGGGATACATTCACATAACGAATTGCTTCAATTGTATTCATTTTTCTTTTCGATACACCTGCATATTACTCTATGTTCCGAATCTATTCCGTTATGAACCGATAGATTTATATTCAATTCCCCATTCAAAAAAAAGCACTCCTTACATCCCCACATCTTTAGCCACCAATAACATTCAAAAGTTCCAGATATATACGCACTCGAAATATTTGATAGAGTTTAAACTCCTCCTCACGCATAACGAATGAGAGAAGCGTGCCAACAACAGAAAACTTATAAAATTTTCCATTCCGCAAAATGCAAATAACATTTTGAATATCCACGTATCATAAACGAATGCAAAAATGAAATGGAAAAACTATTTGCTCTGGAAAATAGAACTTTACAAGTATGAAGGAAATATCAGTGATGAGTTTTAGAAGCATTCTGCATGTGTAAACACGAAAAAAGGAATAACACAATCAAATCCTTTCTATTCACAAACCATCGTGGACTGTAGATGATACAGTAAAATTGAAACTTACGAAGAAAAGTATGATATGAAAAGAACGGGTGCTCGAGTGATTTACTTATTTTCGTGAGACAGTCCTGTTGTGATGGAAAATATCTTTTGTTTAAGCAAAAGGGTACCACAAACGAAATATTTGGAATGAATGAAACGAAATGAATACCATAAAATGAATATTTTCTTTCTGTGACAAAATTAATCATTGAGCTCTTTTCTACTTGTCATAAAATGTTTATACTGAAGGAATTTTTTTAAAAAAAAATATTATTTCTCTACTTAATTGAAATAAATTGCCTGTACAGAGAGAAAGAGATGATTTTTTAAGGGTTTGAATTGTTAATACATATAATCAGTACCAAAATATAACAATTCTGTGAAAAATACACTGGAAATAGTAATAGCTGAATACAACTTCTAAAATATATTCAGTTTTATTTAACATTTAATAAAGCTATTTGTTAGGAATCTGAATGAAATAGGTACATTCATTTCTTAGTTAATGCACATGAAATAAATTCAAACAGGAATTTGTCCCCATGACACACTATTCTATAGGCAATTTTATATATCTTATATAAAATGAAGAATTAAATGGGCACATGTTCTTGATAAAATATTACATAATTTTAAGAAAAAAATACTATTTTGTAAGAAATTAAACGTTTATAGGTATAATCGAATCATCCAAATAAAATAATGTATGCACTGATTTACATGTACATCCCTCCCCTATCATTAAAAATGTTTTTACTCTTCATGTGAATATAGATTTTTGAAACATAGGAAATGGTCGCGGTAACCTATTGGTCATAGTCGCAAACTTGTAGTTTGCATTGCTTCGTCAAATCGTGAGTTCGAATCCTGATGCTACTTAAGAAACGCTGTGTAGCTCGGTTGACATAGGTTAAATATGTCAAGACACCAAGTCTTCCCGTTGGCATGATGTGGAAGTTTCGAGAGGGAGATGACAGTTTAGGTGACATTTTTCTCACTTGTTTGAGGCTCAAAATTACGAAATTCGTCGCCAATAGTTATCGTGTTTTTTCTAATGATGACGTTACTAAGTAATTAATCAAAAAAGACTTAGGAGGAAAAGTATGTATGAGAAGTCAACATAGTGAAAAATACATATTTAATTAATATTATCATCTACAGGATAAACAAAAAAATAACGATAAAATATTACATATTCCATTCTGAATTTACATTCAGAAGATTAAATTGTTATAATATTTGAATTACGTAAAAAAATTAAGCAAGTAAACAATGAATACTTATTTTTCAAGTTTATATCTTGCGAAAATACCTTGAACTGACTAAAATTCTAGCTGGCATTCTTACTATTATTATTTTAATTCACATTTATTTAAATTCAATTTTTTTAAAAATAATTCTGTGACAAAATTACGAATTAGTGATTTAAAAAGTTAAGATGGAAATGTCCGTAAGAGCTCTTCTTACCTCCTTTGACAAAACATTTCTTCTCGTCCCTTTCTGAATATTCACTTGTGTTTGGTGCCGTTTTGAATATTGCTTCTGTCAGTGTTTCGATATTTCTCTGGTAGTCTGCGAAGCGTAGATCGTCGGGGGTGCAAGAAAGGGTGGACTCTGGGGTAGAATCGGTTGAGAGCGTCCTATTTTGAAGGAGTTAAACAGTTAAATTAGAAAACCACGCGAAAGGCGTGATTGAAACCGTTAAAATGCACGGAAGAGAGCTGAACGGCGAGTTTATGTCTTTTCCTTGTAAAAACATTTCGTCTGGAGACTGCCGATCTCTGCAGGGGTCGTATAAGTGCGAATTCATCTCCTTCAGTATATCTTGTCAATACTATTATTAAATTCATTTCAAATATCCTGGGTTTTTTTAAAGTTATTTCAGTGAGTTTGTAACGAGAAATCTTGCTTTTATTTTATAGAGATAATTATATTGTTGTGATATCTACCGTAGATTTGTATGTTAATATACGACAACAAATAATTATCATAATATAGGTTTTATTATTTATTTTATGTACATTAAAAATTTATCTTTAAGTTTTCTTTATCGTAGGAAAAGAAACTCTTGTTAGAAATTTTATTTTGTAAAAAATTACATTGCTCTTTATTCTTAAAAAGAAATTTATGACTTTCTTATCTATTATTTTTAATAAATTATTTTAATCAACATTTTATAACTTGATAAAAACATGAGGATATTAGAGTTATAACTATAAATTTTAAAATGAGCTTATTATGAAGATAAACTTTTATTGGTGTTCACCAAATTCAAAAAAAAATAATGATAATTTATATTTTAAGAAAAAATGCTATTAAAAAATTCAGCAAATTTTTTGTTATCTTCTTAGTTGAACAAAACCAATTTCCCCCATCATTGATAATATTCGTTAGAAACATTTTTCCCTCAACTATATTTTTATAGGGCAATTTTACGCAAATATAATTGAATTATAAGTAATTATAAGCAAACATGAAATGTTTCGACTTACAATTGTTACAAGTGCATATAGAATAATTCAGTGAAGTTAGCATTCAGAAAATGTAAAAAGAATGTTTGATGCAATATAATGACATACATTTAAAGTGCTTTTTTTGAATTTCATAACAACATAATGCAGTAATAAGGCTTTTAAAAAGAACTTTTTCCTTACCAAAATAGAATATTCCGTGTTCAATTATAAAAATATGAGAGAAGAAGATCGGAAGAACTTGCTAGAATTTTTTTTCCTGTCAATATGATGTCAAAAATAGGCAATATATATTTTTAAAAAATATATAATATAAGCAGTCAACTGATATGCATTCCATCAAGAATATAAAACGAGAATTTACTTTAAAACCGTAAATATTACTACAATCTCCAAATTAAACATTAATAGTATAATTATTGCGATTTATTAAGTACGGTAGCATGTAATTTAAAGTAATATAGAATGAAATCATTATTTTATATAGATCAGTTCTAAAATTTCAACTCGAACTTCGAACACTCCGATTATCCTCATATGAAACATTTCAATAATTAAAATTATCCGAACAATATTTGTCATACTTAATTAATTTTTTTTCATTTTGTAGTGAAACTTTTCCAGCCAAGTATATTGACCATCCGAGATGTTGACTTCTTGTTGTTATGGTATGTTTTTTCGTTATATTTTACTATTCTTTAGTTTGTAATTTCATATTTATCTTCCATTGATATTATGGAGATATCCGGGTTTCTTACACAGTGTAACTATGGAAAAAGGAGAATTCAATCAACTAGCTAATCCTGAAGTTAAATCCTCAGCCTGTATTAGTTACTTGAAATACTGTTGTATCTATTTCGAATTTATTATTTTAGCCATGATTTCTTCTTCCAAGTTTTAAAATAGTATTAAAATTACTATTAACTACACACACACTTATATATATATATATATATATATATATATATATATATATATATATATATATATATGTGTGTGTGTGTGTGTGTAAATAATTATTATTGTTAATGGGACAACATTTAATTACACAAAATCATATTAAATACGGATCAAAACCTTTAAAAACAAAAATGAAAAAGTTATTAAAACTAAAAAACTACAAATATTTACCGGGTTAAATACAAAAAAAGCAGTAAAATGTAAAAATAAGCATATAGAATTAAAACTGTTCTAAATAGAAAACATATAAGATACTATACTAATTTTTTAAAACATTTATAAACCATTAATTAAAATTACAATTTAGTTAAATACAAAACTACTCAAAACAGCATACTTCTTGAGAAAATATGACAGAATGAAAAACAATGAGCAATGACGAAATGAAAAACAGAATAGAAAAAATGTAACATAAGTACTGTCCTATATTTTAGAGTTTGAAATATTTATTTCAATCAGTTTTAGAGATTCAGCCATCACACTTCAATAATTAGAATTCAAATTGAAAATAAGAAGAAAGTAAATAAATGCATTAAAACCAAAGTAAATAATTAAAAATTTTAAAAAAATCTTAGCCAATTTATACACACATAAAAGTATTTTAAATCAAAAGAAATTATAACTTTTATCTCTCACAATATTGTTTTTCCCCATCCAATATGGTGCTATAAACGTTGTATAAGCACCAACGTATTAACTGATTGAATGATAGTACAAAAGGATTTACAAAATAATACTTTTCCTAATTTTTTTTTATTTACCTAGAAACTTAAACCAAGTACTCTTTTTTAAATTAAATAATTTATACAATAACAAATGTACTTTATATATATATATATATATATATATATATATATATATATATTTGTTTGTTTGTTTGTGTATCATATAAAATACAGATTATAATCACTAAATTCCTTTTAAAAAATTATTTAAAACAAAAGTCTAAAATCCTACTGATAAAAAGAAAACACAAAAAAGTAAAAGAATTGCGAAAAATCAAATTAAAAATATTATCATAAGCTAAGAGTTTCTACTGAAAATAAGCCAGCATTTTACTTAAATACATCAAATAAAATATTAATTTATTACAGATTAAAACCAGTAATTAAGAATTACAAAAATTTTAAGAATCAAACTAATTTAAAAATACAGAAAAGTAAAAGAAAATGGGAAAAACAAATAAATAGTGAAAACAAAAATTATATATATATATATATATATAATATTATTGATGATATTGATATTGATGATGACATTGTGTGAAGAATGTGGATACAAGCCTTCCCATAGATCAATTTTTAAAATAGTTAAAAAAATTTAATCAAACTGAAAACTAAAATAAAAGCAGAAATAAAACATAATTTTTTTTTCTAAATTTCCATCAAAATTAGTAATCCATATTTTCCATCAATCCAATAAATTTCCAATTCAAAATTAGTAACCAAATATAAATTTAAAAGCTTTTTTAGTATAATTATAAAAAATAACGGCGTATCAAAGTTCGAAAGTAATTACTAATAACTAATGCTAATAATCTTCGTAAAATATTTGCGATACTTTACATCATTAACTGTTTCCATTTGTTCAAAAGCTACTATATTAAGAAAAGAACACATTAAATAATAAAAGGAAACGATAGTTTACAATCGGAATTTCGAATCAGTTCCCTCTTTTCTCTATGAAAAATATATATCGTTGAGCTTCAAATGCGATGGAACTAAAACAACAAAATTACAAACCGCACTTTCAGGAAGGTAAATATAAACAAATCACAAAAATTTCGCTCCCAGAGGAAAACTGGATTGTTCTATCAAATATTTCATACACTGAACAACTGGCTTTGATTTTAGATTTTACTTACTCTTTTTGCTACATTTTTTCTCCAATCTTTATGCATTGATGTATCTCGTCAAAAATCACGTGTGAGAGTGATTTTTGACGTGTTGAGAATCATTTCAACTTCTGTGCACAAAGTTATTTAGAATAGTTCGTTTTTCTCTACTTGCGAAACTATTTCCTTGCAAATAAAATAGGCAAAAAATGTTTCTCAGAAAAAAAAAGGTAAGAGAAAGAGCATTAAAATAGGAGTGATTTTTTTCCCTTACTGTGGTGTAAATTGAAAATGTTGAGTTTTTATGTAATGTTCAATGTAACAACACTAGAAATGAAGAAACGAAATCTGGCAATCAAGCTAAGGTTTCGTACGAGTTCTTTCCAGTGATGCCATTAAAAAAAAGAAATATTACATATTATCAATGATTTCCCACGAAGAAGATTAAAGATTCGTAAATTGGATTCTAGGAACGAGTTAGCTGTAAATGACATCCAAAGCTTTGATTTTTCCCTTGCGCGAAATTGTGTTTTGTGAGAAAGAGTTATTGATTGAAAGAAAAGTTAAATGATTTTTTCCCCACTTTTACCCGAGTACATCGCGTTGATTATTTGTTAAGGAAATTGAAAGAGGAATGGAAAAAAATAGATAATTATTTAAGCGCTTCTCGTAACGTTTCAAATAAAAGTATCTTTACTGTTAATTATAGTCATTAACGTGTTTGCGATTTATTTTAATTTGGAAAGAAATGAAACGATAATTGCGTTCTTTAAATATATTAATGCGAAGAGCTTTGTTTTCTTTGCAATACGATAATTGGTTCCATTTGTAAATACGCCAGTATTGATCGAAATGTTTATTAAATGGAATTCTTTTTTTTATCCCCATCATTTAACAACTTTTTTTCTTTATCTTATTATATGTTTCGCATTAGATCATTTTTATTTTCAATGCATTTTTAATCTTTTGCACAGAAAATTTAATTTAAATTAATATTAGTCAGATAAAATACAAAATGATCAGATAAATTGAGGTTTTGTGATTGTTACTATTGGACAATATATATTAAAGGTAAGTATATTCTTATTAGTTTCTATATTTATTTTTAAACACCTCACGACTGATGTATCATACTAATCAAGCAATTAATGCACTTAAATTAATTCTAACTAATTTGATATTTTAATATAACAGTACAAATAAACTTATTTTTGAACGTAAGCTCTTTCTTTGTATTAATGCTTATATATATATGTTCTATGCACAATTTTCAAGATACAAATTATTGCCTAAAGTAAAATGTCTTAATTTAATTAAACGCATTTTTAAAGGCTGATTTTTCTCTTCATTTATATTAAACTTGATGAATACTAATAGATTATCAGTATAATGATTATGTAATAAAGAAAGAGTATACTATTATTTTTCGAGGGATAAGGCAAAATAAAAAAAAGTGTAGAAAAAAATGTCATTTACAAATTTTAAGCATTTTGAAAATTTATTTTCAATAAGTATACAACTGTAAAACGAAGCTATGAGCCGAAAATATGCACATATTTACAGGTAACATAAACACAACATAAATTCAAATTACACATTTTCTTAGTTACAATTATGCTCAAAAATTAAAATTTGTTCAAGGGAACTGTTAAAGAAATACTTGTTATTTATTCAAAAACATTATAAAAAGAGTATTTTTAATTATTTTAAATATTAATTATTTTCAATGATTTAAAATATATATCTTCTTTTCAAACTAGCAATATTACTAGTATTTAATCATTAAGAAACAAATAAACCGTGAAAGTTTATGTTTAAATTGTATTTTTATAAAGAAAGTATTATTTCTGTAAGCATCGAGTACTTGTGGCAGAAAGATAAGTATCTTATTTTTTGCAGTATTTTTTATTTTATGAATAATTATTAGCAATAAAGGGAATTCATAAGAGTGGCTATCTGTAAGCTAAAAAACTGCTAGTGATATACTACTATTGAACTATTGATAATAAGTATATATATAATCTAAATTCTTAAAAACTAAAATAACCATCCCACTTTAAATAGTAAAACTTAAAACAAGTTTTATTACTTTTGAATTAATTTATAAAAAGGGTATTTTTTTTTAAATTATTTAATAATTTAAGTTGAAGGACGTAAAAAAATGTGTGCTACTTGAGGTTGAAGATTAAATTTATGATATGACTTGATGAATTAGAGGTTATAGATGAATTGTTAAGGTTTATAGATGAATCGTTTATTAAGCATAAATAGAAAAATTAAAGAATCAAAATATTAAATTCTGTATAAAAAATATGTCATGTACGTTATTAATAGATCTTTTTGAATTATTAGTTTTTCACTATAATATTAAAATTTCTGAGTTGAAAAAAAAACTCTGGTTTATAATTATTATAATTTTAAGCTTTATTAGATATATTTTAAAAATATCTTTCATTGAAAATAAGGTAGATTAAAGATAAATTTCTTTTTGTTATTCGTAAGCTTTTGTGACTACATAAAATATAATACAGACAGGTATATAAAAATTTTTAATTTTTGTTGATCCTACAGTTGTACTTGAAATATTTATATTCATAAAATAACTAGATATTTTTTTAATTTTTGGAGTTAAATTTTTCTTTAAAAAATTACATACATATATATTATGGGAAGAATTGTTATTTTTACGTGAGAAAACATCTATATAATTTTTTTTCTTAAGTGGAAAATTTATTCATCTATTTAAATAAGCGAAAACAACTTGAAATTTTTTTATCAATTTGAATTATTTCGTTTTTTCACGCCGTGAATAAAGTTTTATACAAGAGTTATAATATTTACTTTTATAATTTAAATCAAAATCAACTACTTTAAAAATAAACTCTAAGTTTTCATGCAAATTAGACTTTATCCAAAACTGATATTTTTTTATGTTAACATTCTTTTTTCCAGATTCTGTATTTAAATACCTCTTTCAATTTAATTGTGAAAATAAAGTTTCAAATATAAAATACTTCTTTTAAAACTAAAATATTGATTTTATCAGTTAAGTTTTAATTAACTAAGGAATTTGTTGAAAAACGAATAGCTTTATTGTGTTAAATCTGTATGTGTGTCCTTTAAATTTATTTTTTAATACTTCATTAGTAACCACAAACTAAAAGACAAGAATGATTTATCCAGAGTAATTTTAGATATAAATCTAAAAAATATGTACTGATTCTAAGCGCACTATATTTAGAACGGTAGAATTACATTGCATTATCAAAATGCTTATAACAATTGTGATGTTTTTCTTTAATCCTCTTTTTAGAAAACAGTAAAAGAAACGGAAGAGAAAGGCATTAAAGTTGGTCAGTATTAGGAAATAATGTTCCATGTAAAAGAAATGAGAATCATTACTTCTTGTTGCGCATTATTAGGTGTGGAGATCAGGGCCGGAAGCGTTGAACCATCTTTTTGCGCTGTGGGTGGTATATGCCAACATGCCAATTACGCGGATACCTCTAGGATTACAAGCGGTGTTTACGACTGTTCTTTCCTATATGATTCTTTTTTATGACACGCTCCATTACTGGCTTCTCCTTCTCCCTCCGCCCCGGATAAATTAGCTTGCATGCTCCAAGCAAAAGTTTTTAAATGGAGCCAGTTCTTGCGAAGACCAACATGATAAAGTGTGTAGTAATTTGTTAAATGTTAGCCTTCTACAAAGTAAAATTTGGCATTTAACATGAAAATTATTTTAAGAACTAAGATGCGGTGAAATAGAATTTTTAACACTTCCGCGGATATGAATAATATAACATTTCTCTTCATCGTTATGGAAAAAAAAAACATGAATAAGTAAACATTCAAGTTTATAAGCCTCGTTATCTTTCTCGCAATTTTATGCGTAATAAATGTTAATTTTTCGTTATTTTGAAATACTAGTTTTCTAGTCCACAGAATATATTCCTTCTATTTGATATTTTCTATATGTATTAAAAAATTTCTGGAAGCTGGCGCATTGTGTGCATGTGCGTGCGTATGTGTGTGTTAAAATGTGTTTTCCTGAAGCCAGGGACAAAAGTAACCTATCAAAACTTTAACATCAAAATTTGTTTGATAATAAAACTTATATTTTTTTTATCTTATTTAAATTATTACTGTTTGTGAGCTTGTTAAGAAAATCAAGCAGTTATCAACCTACCAATCGGTGGACAAATGTATTTTAACATAAATATAAAAAGTTACAGAAAATGGAATCAAATTTAATTGATTTTTCAGACATTTGAGAAACTAACATACTTGTTTCTTGGTTTTTTCTCTACAGCTTAACTTCAGGTTTTTGAATGATTAAGAAAGGAAGTGTGAAAAACAGCTTGCGAAATTATCATCAATAGGAATTTTGATGTATTTGAAACTTCCTCTAAGAAGCATGCTGCTAAAATTAAAATAAGAGAATTCTCTTTTGTCTATGATATTAACCCACCGTGCACATGTGCGAAGCCGGTTTTTTGCTACTCAAAATATGTCTATAATGTTATTATTCAGTTATGCTTCTGTATCACACCATATACAGATACTTAATATAAAACGAAATATAAGATATATAATTAAATTTTCTACGGTCTTCTTATTACTTAAAAGCTAAAGTTATCTAATAAATATAAATTAAAGTTATGTAATAAATAACTTTGAAGCAATTATAAAGCTAGTTCAAAGTTATCTAATAAATAACTTACGAACAATAAACATTTCCACCTTCCCTTTAATTATTCTTTCTATTACATTTAAAATAGTTATAGGACTTGAAATTTATATTTGGCAAGACAAGTGCTTTTAATACAAAAATCCAGAAATATTTTTAAAATACAGAACAATTATTCCTCTTGAAGAGCTCAGATGATAATAAAAAGAACTTATCAATTTTTACTATTAGTTTGCACATAAAATATGGTTAAAATTTTATAAATAGAATGATATTTTGCATATATATTGTTTAAATTTAATTTATAGAAAAAATTACTTTTATTACATCTTAGCTTATATATTCCCTCTCCGATTTCATGCCAGAAAATTTCTGTAAAATATAGTTGAAAGTAAATTTAAAGAAAATATAGGTATTCCATATTACATTTAATCTCATCGTGTCATTTCAAATCAAATCTATAACTTTATATTTTTACGAATTATTTCTTGAAAATGATAATAATGTTTGCAAACATAAGGAAAAAATGCATTAAGAATAATAATTGTAAGCTTTTTTTTCTCAAAGTTTGCACTTCAGAAGAAATTTTCCACCTTGAATATTTTTGAAGACTAAAAATTCTTTAACAAACCCCATTTATTAAGAACTTTTCTATCCGAAGACATGAGGATGACAATGTTACTTTGAATTACAATCGTAAGTGACAAGGATAGACAGACAACGGACAAGGTGGCCGAGTGTTCATTAATGTCTAAATCCTGGCTCACCTAAAACCCATTTATGAAGTCATGGCCGTGGATGTTCCTGGTGCCAATAACACTCATCCTTCAGATTGATGAGGAGGGGAGACTGCTATTGGTCAAACAGAGCTGTGTCTTAAGGCCTCCTGTTGCTTAAAAGTTAACAAAAAAGCAGATAAAACTTTTAATATTGATTCAAAATAATGGAATCCATTACCTCTTATATCTTCCAGTATGACGTCAATTCAATCAAATAAGCCCAACAATGAATTGATATCTCCCTCTCCAATTTTCTCAGAACACCACGTGAAAATTTTGAAATCTGGTGTTCTTTAACATATGACAGCAATTGTTAGGTCTAATCAGGATTTGAGCTTATAATTCGACTTGAACAGTGCCGACATGGAAGCTCTCTACCAAGTGACCGATTGACTTCCGCTGTTTTTAAAATTAACTAGCACATTACAAGAGAGTTAGTAACTCAATGGATTAAAATCATGAATATTCTGGATGGCGATGCGTTGAAACACATGGGTTCAAGTCCTGATTCCTCCTCAAGTGGAATAATAGAGGTTGACACCTGATTTAACTTACCATTTTCCAGACATCTAAAAGGAAGTATCTGAGTTTTAATTATAAAGAAGAAATAACCGAGACATCTAGATAATATTTATTCTGCATATTATTTCATCCTGATGTCCATAATGTTGTAAATTGCACTTATTATTACTAATTTGTGTGGTTTCAGGAAGCCATTGATTAAAATAACTCTAGATCATGAAGTTTTAATTATTAGTCCGGTACATAGCAAAGTTTTAATAATTGATAAAAATACTGGATATGGAAAATTAGTTTGTATTTATTATTCTTAAGGTTACACTACATAGTCACCATTCAGAGTTATACATTTTTCTCAACGTTTCTTGACCTTTCGAAGGCCATCTTTGTAGAACTTGGCAGATTGGACTCTATTTTCTCCATACTGTGGATTACATCAATCTTCGGTTTCCTGAAACTAAACGAATCAACATTAATAATTATTTACTACGTTATACACATACGAATCAATGAATAGGCTGATCCTTATGTACACAATATAGTAAATTGTTTCTACATCACGTACAAATTTCATCCAGATATTTTGATATTATTTCTTAGTAATAATTAAACTTTACAACATCTCTTTACACGCTATGTAAAGATGAAGATTTCAAGCCTTAATTAATGCTCATCATCTTTGCCATATAACGGTGGATAGTAAGAAGAAATATGGGACCACTATTTCTTAAGTTACAATACGTTAAACGAGAGGTCTTCAAACTGGGTTCCACGGAACCCTAGGGTTTTTGGTAGATTGTATTCTAAAAGATAATATTAAATGCTTTCCTAATTTGCATAATATTTTAGTAGACAGTAACGCTAATCCCGATAAAAATGAAAAAATTAGTTTGGTCCTACATTAATCAGATTTGCAAAAAACATTTCTTGAATAGTTACTTGTATAAAAAGAAAAAATTATCTTATATCCACTCTCCTTCTCAAGACTGAGACACGTCCGATCTCCCAATAAAAGAGAAAAACAAATTGATATATCGACCGACATTCAATTGAAACTAAATTTTAATCAAATTGATATTATGCGTTTTTGGAATGAGATTAAGAATACCCTGAAATTGCAAAAAGAGCTGTGAAACATCTGATATCATTTGTTTCAACATATGTCTTGAATATGCGAAAATCTTGAAAACAGATGGGGTGCTGAAGATGACATTAGGTTGCAGATTTCAACAATTATTCCAGACGCAAAAATACTTTGTAATAAAAAAAAAACAACCACAGCCAAGTCATTAAAAATTTTCTTTTTATTAATTTGTTATAGTTTAAAACATCATTGCCTTTATTTATTATTCATGGTATATATTTTAGAAACCCTTCCCCGCCCCTCTAAATACCCATTAGCTATCTTACCATTCATTGTTTTATTAAGATGTTTCTATTGTGATAAAATAGAGTTGCAATAGTAATTTTGTAATTTTGAGTAGGATAAAGCTTTAATATCTTATTTTTCTTCTCTTTGATCAAGGAGCTCCTTCAAGAAAATAGTAAGCTCATAGGCTTCCCCGAAGCTTAAAAGTTTGAATACCTCTGCGTAGGCTACCACGACCATTCATTAGTTTGATTTCCAAAATCTAAACAGAGCTTTTGTTTTTATCAAACAATTAATTACATTAAAATGTCTAAACTTTTCTGCTATTAATTTTACTTTTAATTGAATTATTTTTGCTAATATTTTTTACCCAAATAAACTAAAAATAAATTCAAATCCCGGCTTACAAAGACAAAAGAAATGTATTTTAAAATATTCTTTTTACACATTAAAACTTCACACTTTTGTTAATTTCTACATTAAATATATCTTCATTTATTTATATTTATTAAAACAAGTTTCATATTTTTTTACATTGGAGAGAGGTAATGAGTTTATGTTTAGTTTGGATTTTGTAACGTCGCACTAGAAGCTATACGAGGATCTATTGGTGACGGAACCTCTTAATTTTGAACCTCCATCAAGTGACGAGAATGACACTTGAGCTAGCACCTCCCTTTCCTAACTTCCATACCACGCCAATGGCAGGACTTCGTGATACTAGACATATTTAACGTGGATCAGCCAGGGTACATGGCGAGTCTTTCGTGGCATCAAGGTTCTAACATACAACTCGATGAAAACCGTTGGCCGCGGAGCCTAGTGAAACAATGGTCACTAGGCTCCCGCGGCCACGAGAGGTATTGATTTTTTAGTTTTATTAACGTCGCACTAGAAGCAACACGAGGGCTATTGGCAACGGACCTCGTAATTTTGAACCATGGTCAAGTGACGAGGACGACATCTGAGCTGCCACCCCCCCTCTCCTAACATCCACACCATGCCAACGGGAGGACTTTGGACCCCGAACAGATTTAACGTGCATCAGCCCCGGCTACACGACGGGTCTTTGGCGGCCAAGGATCGAACCCGCGAATGAACGAAACCGCCAGCCGCTAGTCCACGACCTTGACCACTAGGCAAAACAAAGAGAATGGCTGATAAGGAAATGCTTCATTATGTAATATTTTTCACAGTTTTCCTTTTCTAGTAATAAAATATTTCTAATAGTGATAATATACCAATTTATGTGAACGTATAAACAAAAAAAAAAATCTAACAATTTTTAGTTAATATTTCATTTTCTGTACAACAAAACAGTCAGATTATTATAATCTTTAATTTAAAAAAAGAAACTTTTAAAATGAGTATTCAGTATATTTTAAAGACTGTCTTACGATGTTGATTTAAAAATATTTGTATGCATAATCTGATTTTTTTTTCAAAAATGGAATAATTAAATATATTTCAAGAAAAGAAAATAAGTAGATAAATTAGATAGCTTGAACGAAGTCAAAAATTAATAATTGCATCTTGTTTTTGAATATTTGTATTCAGTTTTCCGCCTTTATTATTATCCAAAGAAATTTTTATATTAATGTATATTAATGAAATTTAAGTGTACATTCTTATTAAGCTGTTATTTAATGGCAAATTATATATTTCATAATCCCTATATCAGATAATAATCCTTACAAATATTTTTCTAAATTATATTTATCTAAAATGACTACATTCTTTTATTTTTTAGTATTTTTAACTAAAATGTTCGTTGAATGAAACATGTGCTTATGGCCAAAGCCTTCTGAAATGTTTTTTTTTAAGTATTGATTTATGAAATATTTTAAAGCGAAAATATAACAAATGTTAATAAAAATATAAGACTAATGCTTAATATGCCCTGAAATACGCAATAAAGTCAAGCTAAAAACGAAAAATGCAAAATTTCATCGAGATAACTATAAGAACATGAGACAAAACAAGAAAAATCCGGGAATATATGTACGCTGTATTAAAAAAAATATTCCTGAAATATTTGGTAATAATTTTCAAAGAAAGTTAGATAGGTTATTTCTGAATTTAATTATGTAATAATATTAATTATTATAACAAAAATGTATTAATAAAAACTTAAGGTTATATTGTTTTCTTTGCTCAAGGACTTCAGAATTTTTCGTAGCCGAATGGTAAAACATGTGTTAAAATCTTCTGTCAGCAAATATTCAGGCAACCCTGTACCCAGGGATCACAAAATCGAAACCCCGCTGCGACTAATAGGCAGGTAAGAAAAGAGCCTCCCTTGCCTATGAAGTATCTGCACACCTGGTGTTAAAGCACTGTTTTTTTTTTTTTTTTTTGAGCCTCGCTCATACTCTTAAAAGTGCTTTTTATAAGCATGTAATTTTGTGACTTACAAGTTTCTAAGTTTCTTTGCTTCTAATTTGATTCCAAATATTATTTAGATTATTATAATAACCTATTCTTAGTGTGTACTTATTTATTAATTATAAAAAAAATACAGACTAAAAAAAGTACAAAAAAAGTAATGCGAGATATATTAAAGAAACAAAAAAAAAAAAAAACAGTTCTTCAGTTTACTAAAAGAACTATCGTCGATTTCAAAAATCTTGAATTACAGCAATGAAATGTGTTGGATACCTCATCAATAAATATTTTTCATATATGTGTGAATAAACAAATAAAACGCTTTGATTATTTTCATGGCGACGGTGGCCTAGTGGTCTTGGTCACGGACTTAAATATTAAAATAGCTAAAATTGAAAAGGAATCATCAAAATAAATTCAAAATGAATAATTTATTATTCATTTATATTTTCAAAATTAAACACACAGAATGATAAGTAATTCATGTAAACAAAGGAAACCTGTAGGAATTTTATATTGTCAATAATAGATGGTCCTTGTGCACTCTTCGTGAAAGCTGTTTTAGAAGCTTTAATGGAGCTACCTCGCAGTTGGATAGCTCACTGTTGACAAGATGTTACACAACTTTCCACCTAAGTCACCTGATATAGCCCCATACGATTTCTTCCATTGAGGGTTTAAAAAAGAAAAACTGTACACGCTACCGTTTCCCCAAAAATTATGTAAACTAAAATGACGGATTCCTGTACCACTGACCCTTTGCAACGTGTTTGACAGGAGTTCATACATGGATTTGACGTTATATGTGTAACTAAAAAGGAAATCAAATTGACCACTTGTAAACAAATTTCTATAATTTCCTTTTGTATTATTGTATTACTTATCATTCAGAGTCATTTATGTATGAAAATATATCATTTTGAAATCGGACGATTTCTTTTTAATAACCCTGTATTATTACTTAAGCCTAATCCAAGGCTGAAATATATAGTTTTAGTATAACAAAAAATATCACGTCTTTACTGCTGCAGAATATAAGGCGGAATGTTATTTGTGGTACAACTTTTAAAACTGTTTAGAGTGTGCACAAATCTTCTTAATCTATAGATTTATCTTTATAACAGTGCCCTGTTTCATTGAAATGTAAAGTTTTCTTTAAAAAGTTTGGTTATTTACAATGACTATCATTGCCAAATATTTGTTTTTAAAAGTTTTAATTTGATATTTTGAATGCTTATTAATGTCACACTGAGTACGATTGATATTGGTGACGGACCTCGTAATTTTGACCCTCGATAAAGTGATTAGGAAGATACCTGAATTCCTACTTTCCTCTTCAAATTCCCCATCACGTCAACGGGAGGATTTGGGACCTTGGTTAGATTTAATGTGTACCAGCCCATCAACAGGGCCGGTATTAAGTGACATCAAGACTCGAACCTATGACTTAACGAAAACAACACCGTGACCATCACAATTAGGCTACAGCAGTCATTTGTTTTTAAAAGTATATATGTCATATATTTAGGAGGAGTGAGTAGGAAAAAATGCCAGTCTGTAATTTTTATCATGGTTATCCAACTGCATTTTTCAATTTTCTTTGTTGTCATTCATTTATTGCTTGTATTTAAAAAGAAAATCAAGTCGAAATATTTTGAATATATTTTGCCATTCAGATCTATGATAACACAGACGATATTCAAATACTAATTTTAATTGTAAGCTATTTTCAAATAGTCGTCGTGCGTGACAACTTTTATAATTATTATGGTATTTATTATAATGCAATTTATTTCCGAACACAGTGGGTAGTAAGAAAGCCGAGGAAAGTATCGTGCCTTCGATGTATTTTTCATATTAAATCCATTAGTAGCCCTCGTTCACGAATTCGTAAAAAAATTAGCTTTTTTCCCCTTCTCTATCCTAAAATCTATTCAAGTTTTAAGGAATCATACGTACAACGTTCCCAATTCTAAAACCAAATTATAAAGAAAAAAATCCCCACCCCTAAAGCCACAATCATTTTTTATCTTTAATAATCAAAATGAAGCATTATTTTTGCATTAATGTTTTTTAAGTATGTATTATGACGGACATTTAAATTCATATCTCTAGTTCTCTGATGTTTTACTTCTAAAAATAAAAAAAGGCTCTTTTTTTTTCATAACCTTTAATAGCATAATCGAGTTTGATTTTCCGTGATTTTTTTATCCCGTTCCCGTGCTTAATGTTGTTTCAAATCACTGACAATAAATGCAAATCAAAAGATCGCCGGTTTACTAAAAGTGGCTGAGATTTCAAAGTCGTTTACTTACGGCTTTGGCCTCTTAAACGATGTAATTTGAATAGCAGTCTCATTACAATTCCCATTCCTGCGCAACACAAGCTTGATTGCATTGTAATGGCTTTTATATTCAAATTAAATACAGCCCCTGGGTATACTCCAGAACAAATTGCTGCTTAAAAAATGCCGTAACCCACCGCTCGAAATTTTTTTACCAGGCAACTTTTGCCTCTTTCCTTAATTTTAATATTTTAAAGATGACGATCTGTAGAAGGTTTAAGTATAAAAAAAAAATCTTTTTCAAATTTTACCTCGGCTCCTCGGAGATTTTGAACACAAGCTTCGTGAAAATAATTATGCATGAATACAACGATAATTGCATATTAGACAGACATCCAAGACATCTATTTTAGAAAATAAACAGCTTATAAAATAATGATTAAGTCTGCAGAATTAAAAAAAAAATATAATAATAAAATAAGGGTGATGTATTCAACTATGGTGGTGTCATTTTAGTAAATAAAACATGAGTTCATTTTTTGCCATTCAAAAAATCAATACAAAATCAAAAAACGAAAACAGATATGATTAATCAAACTTAATTACTTGAAAACAAATTATTTTACTGCAATTTCATTGATCAAAATGTATATTTCCACATCAGACATTATAAACACACGCAAAATGAGAAAATTCGTCAAAAATCATAGTAAAAATTTACATTAGATATTAAATAGAATAAAAAAGTTTAAATTAAAAGCGCTTTGAACTAATTTTAAAGAAGTGAAAACACTTTTCATACCGATAAAATCCTCCAATATGAATACAAGTTTTTAGAGTTATGATACATATCTGTTCTAATGATTCTCAAAATTTAGAAACACTCAATATGTATACAATTTTCAACTATATTGAAAGATGAAATTTTTATTTTTCATCAAAAGGTATTAAAGGTAAAATAAGAAACATATATTGCCCCTTCTAATTTAATATATATATATATATATATATATATATATATATATATATAAAATTGCTTCTAAAATTCAAGAGAATTAATGTTGTTTTAAAATATTTTTTTTTAGGAAACATTTTTTATTCTCTTCTTTTTAACGCATTTATATATATATAAGTTACTCAACTACTTTTCTAGCTACATGAAAAGCAGATTATTAGTAGACAGCAATTTTAAAATATGTAGTTCACATATGAATAAAATTAAATATTTTTCGGAAAAAACATTAGCACTTATATATTATTTATACAATAGTAAAATGTAAAATTTTACAAAATGATTCAAATTTTAATATAAATAATCAAATGTTAATCAACTTTCCTCTTAATGAAAAATTCAAATTCTAAATTGACATTCATCACATATAATTTAACTGCAATTCTGTACGATAAATCAATTTGTATGTATTTCAAAATAACTGATTCCATTAACTTTCATATCGATTTCAAAGCACTTTAGGAGCTATATTTTGGATTCCTTCAATAATCCCATATTTTTAACATCAGTATTCGAAAATAAATTGTTCTAAATTTAATAAGTTAATAAAATAATTATATCTAAATATGATATTAAAATAGAAACCTTTTCCATTCCATTTCATTTCTCAGAATATTCATGTTACTTCAAAGCTTGAAACACTTGGAATGAAAAAATAAAATAGGAATGTCAATTTCTCTACAGGAACGCATTTACAGCTCAATGGTGAGTTGGAACTACCCAACTGAAGATTTCTCACCTGTTCTCACCATCCATCTGCTGGGAAAGAACCTCCCTTAATTGGGCGTTCTCAAAAAAAACAAGACAGGTTGATTGTTTTTGCCTGTCCAAATCATTTTAGAAGTTGGCGTGAATCATGCGACTCATCTCTACTGCCACTCACAAGCCCCAATGCGCAGGACGTGTGTAGGTGGGTAATTGTTTCAGACGTAAATGACTCCTCGCGTGTAACCTTTCATCTGTTTTTTTCTTATCAGTGTCAATCAAGGAGGGTAAATGGTATTTAAAACGTGAAATAAACAAGTCGAATTTGCTTAAAATGACTGCAATGAGTGTCATTTGAAATAGAAGAATGAAAACATCATGGAATCGACTCAAGGATGTTAGTATGTTCATTCATTTCCGAGAAAGTTAACATACATAAGAGTCTGGAATTGTTGAACATGCAAAAATCCATTTTTAATAGGGCTTTCTAATATTTTGTTATCTGTATTAGGGTGGTTTTTTTGTTTAGTTATGTAGTTACTACTGTTGCAGTACCTATTTCCTCCATTATTTACTTATGCCCCATGCATGCTATTAAAACTACACAATTTTTTAAAATTATATTTGTGTTTTTCAGTTATTCTTTTGTCCAATATTTATCATGCATAGAACATTCTATAAACATTATCGTGAAAGTTCAAATTTCATCTATTTTATTTTATAGTTAAAATTACTTATATCTACAAAATGTCAATGATTTTTTCAAAAAAACAATAACCAACTACATTAAAGTTTTCAGTTAAGGGACATACATACACATATAAAAAGCATTCTAATTTTAATATTTTGAGTTAATAGACAGCAATTGAGTTCCTTATTGCGTTTTCTGGACACATTTGATTTTAAAACTCCATTAAGTGAACTTGAAATGCAATTAAGTTAATTTAACAATCATCTTAAAGCCATGAATTAAGAGTTCCCTTTTGTAGTACATCATATTATTTCAAGAAGTCAGCAAACATGTTCAGCTTTTAAAACAAGAATGATGTTTATTTTATAATGGATATTAAATATAAATTTCTTAAAAATTTAGTATTCGTCTTAATATATAAAAATATAAATTTGAAGATTTTTTATGAGAGTAAATATGTTTGAATATGAAAAAGAAACATTAATTAATTTTATTCTTCAAGATCTTATGCTTTATTAATTAAGTTGCGTCAATTCAGTTCTTAAATTGCTTTCTGGTTATTCTTTTTTTTTTTTTTTTTTTGTGAGTGTGAGTTTTGAAAATTATTTTAAAGTCTATTTGTGTTTCTTTCCCTTTTAATGTGCCTATAACATTATTAAGAAAAGAAGTGCTTAACATTACAGGTTGTTTATTTGAACTGAAATATAGTTTAATTAATTGAATATGTCAAAAAATTAAGTTATATTTTATGATATAAACTAACTATTTACTTCGATAGTTATTTCTCTTCAAAAATATATGTATCTCAGACAAAATATTTTTGTACGTATTAATTATTTTTGCACGCATTCAAGTTTATAAAAGTTTGCTTAATTAAGATATATAGATTTTTTGTGCTCGATTATATTATAGACTAAACACTTGTGATGGTTCATGATATGTTTAATAGAAAATCAAAGTATAGAGAATTAGACTTTGTTTATTCTAATTTCAACTACATGTAGAGATAATATTTAACAATAAATCCTGCCAAATTCAATGCACATACGTTCAACGTTTTAAAATATAAGAATAATTCAGAGATAAAACAACATTTTTAAAACAACGTTTTTATGGTGTAAATTTATTAAAAAAATTGTTAAAATATTAGTTATAACTGGTAGCAAATATCTAAATGTGCATTGTTAGGCAAGTAAGGCAGTTCCCAAAGTTTCAGAGCTCTAGCGATGGGAAGTTGGTTAAATTAATGATAGAAAATTTGATGACACTGAATACGCACACAGATAGACACACGCCAGTGAAACAAAACGTAAAAAACTAGCTAAAATTAATTAATTCATCCGGTAAATTAATGGTTGGAATGCGGGGTTTTAACCCAACCACCCTTGGCGACAGAACATTTGGCTTGATATTTTGCCAAATGTGGCTACCCTGTTCCGTTCACAGGTTAACGCTCAGCCAAAAAAAAAAAAAAAAAAAAAAAAGCAAGTTTGGTGCCAATTTTGGTATAAGTGTTTGGGCTAAACTGCATATTAAGAAAATATTAGTTAAAACTTATGTAAATGTCTAAATATTATTGCATTGTTAGTACGAACGATTCCCAAATTTCAAGCTCTAGCTTGATGGGAAATTAGTTAAATTAATGATCGAAAATTTGACACACACACACACACACAAAATTGAAATTCAGGAAAAAACGTTTTTAAAAAAAGAAGATGTAAAGTAGCCAATGATATATACAAAATGGATTCTCTGAATAAAAGATTTACAAAATATTAAACTAACACTATTACCTTTAGTTATCGCATTAAAGTATATAATCATCATTTAATATAATTATTTATTCATGAATCTATTCCATGGGAGTAAATGTATATAATTTATTTTAAATATTGAAAATTACTTACTTTTCAACATTCAATAAAAAAATTTTATAGTACTTTAATGTAAGATAATGCATAAATATTAAATTTATTATTCAGTAATAAAATTAAAATTCATCAAATTCTTATTATTTGTGTTAAAAATATAAATAATATTTTAACTTTAAACCTTTAGCTTTCGCTACATTAATCTGAACAATAGATTGGATGAGACTGGTTATTAGGGTCAATAGAAGCAATACGAGGGCTGTTGGAGATGGATCTCGTAATTTTGAGAAAACTTCGGTCAAGTGAAAGAAGACAACATCTGAGCTGTCATCCCTCTCCAAGTTTCCACACACTACGCCCATCAGGAGGACTGGGGCCTCCAACATTTTCTGAGCGTGGATCGCCCTCGCTACGCGGCGAGGGTCTATTATTAATCAGGTTCCGAACCCACGACCACCACCACAGGCTGCGGAATTCAGACCATGTCCACTAGGCTACCGTGGCCACTTTTTTAATCTGAACAAAATTAAAACAAAAAAATATCTGCAGTATATCAGTAATAATAATAATAATAATAATCAGTGATTATTTAACTTATATGAATTATTTTTTTCAGTTATTTGATTCGCGTTCTTTGTAAGAATTTGAATAATATTTGTTTTAAAACTATAATTTCGATAAATGTCAATGCAAGAAGCAGGAGCAAATACGCAAGGATTATTTAAGCGTTACAATTAATACGTGTGTTTTAATTTTGCCATTTCAGCAGCTCAAACTAAAACACGGAAACCGTCAGATCAGTTCCTAAAAAATCAGATCGAAACTGAAATTTCGCCAGTGTGTTTCCGGTAGATGTGAAGAACCATGCTGGTATCATGAAAGCTTGTTTTCTTTACATTGTATTATTACTCATTCAAGGTAAGACTTATTTTAATTGTTCGTTATTGAAGTAATTTTATGACACCAGTCATAAAATTTATGGCTTAGCAGCATTTCAACGATTTTGTCATTTTCAGACTTTAAACTTTTTTTAGTAATAACAATAATCCTTAAAGGTAATTTATATTAAATTACATAATCAACTATAAGCTACCTTTAAATCAATTACGAAAATATAAAGAACTGAAAACTCTGCTTGAATGTAAAATGTACAACTATAGAAATAATATTCAAATTGAAATATTCATCAGTTATCACAATTGTTACAAATAGAGAGGAGAAACTATTTAATTTTGATATAAAAAAACCAGATCATAAATTTTGAGTTCGAGATAAGATAACTTATTTACGGTAAAGTATCATTCATAAATTTAATTCCTTATTTAAATACAAAAAAACATATACATTACGTGATACATTTTATGCATATTTGGAACATTACAGATTTCAATCTTTAGTTATGTAGGCTTTTAATTTATCTTTAATTTAAAAAAAGTCAAGTATAATTACGTTTAATAACTGAATTATACACACAATAAGCGTGAATGTCTAGGTTACATATTTTAACTTGAGCAAAGATTTTCAAAAACAATCAAGGAAAATTTGTAAAATCATTTTTTTTCACATGTAGTTTCAAGAATGTATAAATCAATGTAAGAATGTGATACTTGGAAAACAGTATTTTCCATATTCTATTGGAACCAAAGTATCAACAAGAGAACTCATTCCTGAAAAAGTAACTCTGATTTTTTGTATAATATAATTTAATTGAATCAAAGTTTCGAGAATCATGGTTGCATAATACTTTCCATAACGAGTTTGAAAAAATAAGAAAAAATTATGATTCATAAATTAAATATAGAGATAGAACAAAACAATTAAAATACTTTTCCAATCTTAGAAAGAAGAAGAAATACAGTGTAAACACATTCCCTACGAATGAGTATTGATCACAGTTTTCTCAATGGACAATCTAACAAGTTTTTACTCTGCAAATACAATTTCATTTAAATACTGATAGATTGGGAATCAATCTAAGAAAAATTTAAAAAAAATAAAATCAATCAATAAAAATAATCCTGTTTTAAAAAAATAAAATCCAATCAGCATCTTAGAGGAATTTTAATAAAACTAAAATGTAAAAAATGCATTAATTTGTGTTTTAAAATTATAGCTCTACCACAATTTTTATTTCCAATTCTGGATATACTTCTAATATATAAAAAATCACCTTAAATTACAAAAAAAATTTAAAAAAAACTTATAAGGCGTTATTCAAAATTTTAAGAACTGATAAAAAAAAATGTATAAATTGCCGTAGTAACAGTTCAACATCTATTCACAGTAGATTAAAATAAAATTTCTTAATAATTGAAATAAATCAAATTGAATTATTCAAGCAAGAATGTTTATTTTATATATTACAAGTTTATAACAAAAAAATATAAGAAATGCTTATAAAGTATTCAAAATGTTTAAGAGTCAAGAGCAAGAAGCGGAATGTAAGAAATCTGAATTTGAGCAATAATAATTTATATAATGATTTAATTTTATAAAAATTCGATTAATTTTTTAAAATAACATTTTTCAATTAAAAATTATTATTATTAAAAAATGATTTATTTTCATACATTCTTCAGAATTTAATACAATTCAATGATGATAATAATTTAAGTCTATTAATAATACTAAAAAAAAGTATGTTAAAACGCTGTTTATTGCTGAAAAAGTTAGCAGTAATATTTATAATACAACTACAAAATGGGGAAAATATTTCACAAAGGAAAATACCAAGAAAATGTTAGTTTGCAAGATTCATTTGAACAACGGCTTTCTTTAAAGCAATTCACCAAACTCATACAAGGATTTATTACAATAATACTTAAATATAAGGATTTATTTTAAATGAAAGAAAAAACATTTAAGTAATGCATTTTTAAAATACGCAATACAATATAAATAATACAAAAATAAAAACAAATCATTACGAATAAGGTGTTCAGGAAGACGACTTTAGTTAAAATTTTGTTAGCAATTTATTTACGTTCAAGATATTAAAAGAGTTTGGAATTATTGCTTTTGTGGTAATCTTCGCTGATTGATAATTGTGACTTGGAAGTCAGGTACTCCAAGATCACGAGATTTGGGTCCAGCATTCTATTCTCGTCGATTGTTAGTAAGAGCCTGAAGCTTGAGAACCTGCCGTGTAACATGGTCAATCTCTTATCGGTTCCAAGTCTTCCCATTGGCAAAGTGTGAAAGTTTAGGGAGGGATCCCAGAGTCAAGGGGTGTGTTCTCGTCACTTGATCGAAGTTAGCCACTTTCCAGTAACCTCGTTCTCAGTGCGACGTAGAATAAACAATCACATTACATCTAGAATATATTTATCAAATATGCAATTTTATTGAAATTCATAGGATGCTCTCTTTAATCAAGCAAAAGAAAAATAATTAAAAAAACAAGAATAATTGTATATTGTATTATAAAGGAGAATTATTATAATGGAACTTCTTTGAGCTTTCTCCAAAGAAGTATCTTCAACCACCATCAATAATAGCCTGCGCTATGCGTATTCAAATATACATATTGTAAAATTACGTTTACTCGTTTGTTTCAAACTGAATTCATTCTTAATTAATTTGCTGCACTTTGCACTGAGTGTAACACCAAAACAATTACGAACTTTTTTTTCCTAAACATGTTTTAAGAGCGTATTTTATTTATTACTTCAACAAACCACGAACAGCCTTCGTCAATTTGAGAGTTAATTTTTTTTTAAGCTGGCCAGCGAAATTAATTGACTTTTATTTTATTACTTACACCTATCTAACACCGAGTGCTCTCGTAGTGTTTTATAGCTTTTAGCAAATTTAACATTAATGCGGAAAAATTGAAAGAAAAAAAAAACGCTATTCATGCGCATTATTTAAGGCTAAGTGAGCAAGTTGAAAACATAATAAAAAAATTCCCAACTTGCTTAAAACTGCGCTTCCAAAAATGAATAAAAAATTTAAATTAAAAATTAAGGGGGAAAAAATACGATAATGAATTATTTGAGAAACGATTTTGCTATCCTCGTTCAAAATTGCTTAGAATAGCAGGAGGGGAGTTTAAAACCGATATTGGTGCATAAAAACTTCGCTTTTATTTTTCCTATACCTTCTAGCAATTTATGGAAGCTAATAGCATCCTGGATGGTAGGTCAACGAAGTTCCATCTTTTTTATAAGAGCAGTGAGGTAAAACTTATCGGTGTTTAACATTAATAATTCAATGAGATTTAATTTGCTTACCTGAAAGTCATTACCAAAACAATGGAAAGCACAAATGTTTTCTTAATGGCTTGTTGGAACGTTGTTTTTTTCCCCTTCCTCCCCCGCTCTTCTTCCGCACTTTTCTTTTTCAGGAGGCTAATCAGCTTCGGGTTTATCCGTTCTTTCGGTGTATAAGTACGGAAATCTTAATAAGAAAAAGATTCCTTTCCGATTAATGCCGTAAACTGTGAGCTAAACTCATTTATCACCATTACACTGCCATGCCAAAAGTGGTTACAAAATGGTTTGCTATGTTACTTAGTTTCCTAAAATCCAAAACGACGCTTAGAATATCGCCTTCTGTGAGCAGCAACATTTTTTATAAACTTCTTATCTGTAGTTATAATAAGAAACGAAGAAAATATGATTTTAGTTCTCATATTAGCTTATTTTTATTTTCAAAAATTAGTTTACCGTACATATGTTGAAATATTCTTTCAAATTTGTGATAAAGGTAAGCCTTGTTCTTCCTCATAATTTCATCATTTGAATTCAAAAATGGAAGCTGATTTTGTGGAAAAAACCTTACTTCTTTATCAAGCAGTTTGTCATACAAACATACCTAAATAGTAGAAGATTGTATTGTAACAGTTTATTGAAAAAAATATCTTTATCGGAAAAAAATTTAATTATTTTAGAGTGATTTTAATGATTTCTGATCAAAATTAATTCATATATATTGGATATTAATTCATATAAGTGGATTACAGAATTGTTCTGGTTCTTAATTAACACTGATTAACTTTTAAAAACTGGTGAGAGATTGTGAGTTTATGATTGCAAGAGCCAAATCAAGTTAAACTGCGCCAAATATTTGTTGAGAATGTCATTAGTTTTTATTACTAAAGTACTATTAAGAACACTTTATAAAATATATAAAATGTCTAATAAAAATAAGTTTAAAATGGTAGATAAAAATAAATTAAAAATGACAGGGATAAAATCTCAAATATTGTATAAGAACCCATAATTTCTTTTAAAGTGCACAATTTATGGTGGGAACACCTAAAAACTGGTGAAAATTATAACAAATGCTGTCTGTAGAAATCTATCACTAGCATCGATTTGATTGAGAAAGAGTTATCTCTTTATTTTTGTCTTGTAATAGACAAATTTAGATAACTTTCCGTGTGAAAAGTTACTCTAATCTACATTCCTATTCTTCAGACAATTATCTCTATTGAAATAGCTATCTAATTATTTCAACTTTTAATTTTAGACCCTGTTAATAACAGTTAAAATATTTCATAAGGCAAAATCTAAGTTCATCAAATTCTTTATTTTCGTTATTTCAATTTTGTATAAGTTTATTAATCGCCCCCCCCCCCCGAGAAAAATCAGCTTGAAAAATTTATATTTCTTAGACCCATAATTCAATAACCAGTTAAAGGTTTTCGAATGCAGTGGAAACTCGCTTTGACATAAGGTCAGATACATAATTGTTTTCAACCTGCGATGTTTCTTTAGAGTTAAATAATAGAAATCTTTCAATAGAAAATTTGCTAATTTAAAATAAAATTATTGTAAAACTGTCTACACTACATCTTTTTGTTTGCTAGAGCTAATTTCAAACTGAGATCAGAATTACTTCCAAAATTCAAGAATGTGTTATTTTTAAAATATTTTTTAGGAAACATTTTTATTCTCTTCATTATTTAACGCATTTATATATATTAACTCAATTACTTTTCATACCTTACATGAAAAGCAGTTATTAGTAGAGCAGCAATTTTTAAAAATGTGTAGTTCCATATGAATCAAATTAAAATTAAATATTTTTCGGAAAAAAACATTAAACACATATATTATTGTATTACAATAGTAAAAACGGTAAGAATTTTAAAAATGATTTCCAAATTTTAATATACTCAACAAATAATCAAATGTTAATCAACTTTTCCTCTTAATGAAAAATTCAAATTCTAAATTGACATTCATCACATATAATTTAACTTGCAATTCTGTACGATTCAAATAATTTGTATAGTATTTCAAAAATAAAACATTCCCATTAGCTTTTCACTTATCGATTTCAAAGCATACGGAAGCTATATTTTTGAATCTCCTTTTAATAATCCCATAAGTATTTAACATACGAGTATTCGAAAATAAATTGTTCTAATATTTAATAAGTTAATAAAATAATTATATCACTATTAAAATATGATATTAAAAATGAAAACCTATTTCAGTTTTAAAATATTCCATATCTCCGAATATTCATGTTACTTCAAAGAGCTTGAACTTGGGGATAGAAAAAATAAATGCGAATGTCAATTTCATCTTACGGGAAGGCATATTACAAGCTCAATTGAGTCATGGAACTAGCCAACTGAAGATTTCGCCTGTTCTCACCATCCATCTGCTTTCGGGAAAGAACCTCTAATTTTAGGGCGTCAAAAACAAGACGGTTGATTGTTTTTGCCTGTCCAAAATCATTTTTAGAAGTTGGCGACGGAAATCATCGCCATTCATCTGTCTACCTGCCACTCACAAGCCCCAAGGCAGGCGGTGTAAACGGTGAGGTAATTGTTTTCAACGTAAATGATCTCCCGGTTAACCTTTCATCTGTTTTTTCTTATCAGTGTCAATCAAAGGAGGGTAAAGTGGTATTTAAAACGTGAAATAAACAAGTCCGTTGCTTAAAATGACTGCCAATGAGTGTCATTTGAGAAATAGAGAATGAAAAACATCATGGAATCGACTCAAGGGATAGTTTTTCAGTTGTTTCATTTTCCGGAAATGTTAACATGTAAGAGTCTGGAATTGTTGGAACATGCAAAAATCATTTTTAATGAGGGCTTTTAATATTTTGTTGCTTCTGTAATGAGGTGGTTTTTTTGTTTTAGTTATGTAGTTACTACTGTTGCAGTACCTATTTCCGTCCATTATTTCACTTTGCCCCATATGCTATTAAAACTACACAATTTTTTTTAAAAATTATACTTATTGTTTTTCAGTTTATTCTTTTGTCCAATATTTATCATGCATAGACATTTTCTTATAAACATTATTGAAAGTTCAAATTTCATCTGTTACTGTTGTATTTATAGTTAAAATGTAACGTATTCTACAAATGTTTCAATGATTTTTTTCATAAAATAAAAAAAACAATAACTTAACACATTAAAGTTTTCAGTTAAGGGACAATATACACATATAAAAAGCATTCTAATTTTAATATTTGAGCTAATAGACAGCAATTGAGTTCCTTGTTGCGTTTTCTGGAATCACATTTGATTTTGAAACTCCATTAGTGAACTTGAAATGCAATTAAGTTAATTTAACAATCATCTTAAACCATATTTAAAAGAGTTCCCTTTTGTAGCAATCATATTATTTCAAGAAGTCAGCAAACATGTTCAGCTTTTAAAACAAGAATGATGTATATTTTATAATCGATATTAACTCCTTGCCAGTGTCGCCCGAATCCAGTTCGGGCAACTACTACGTGCAGAATTTGTGATGCTCGAACTGATTTCGGGCAGGAGAAAATTAACGTTATTATTTTGTGAAGCCCGAGCTGAGTTCGTTTCTACTTTAGGATACTTAATTCACTATTTTCGTAATAGATGGCATTAGTGGTCCTAGTTTTTCACCGATTACGACTTCAGTTGAGGGAGGGAAAATGTGGGTGCTGTCAGATAAATTAAGACACACTTTGATTGATAAACAAAGGCAGAGATTCGCTTTCTCGTTTAGTTTCGATTGTTTTTCAGGGAGTTTTTTTGCAAGTAATTTTCTTTTCTTTTTTTTTTTCTTTTTGCAATGTCTAATTCAGACACCGATGTACAGTTTAGGCATTCTTTAATTAATTAGTTATTAATTTTAATTAATGGATGTATTTAAAATTTTATTTTTGCTATGAAAAACCATTTTCTAACTTTTATAATAATATAAAGAACAAAATTAACCATTCAAAAAAATATTCCATTTCTGGTCCATTTTTCTGAAAAATATATGTCACAATTAAAGAGATATATAAGAATTTCTTAAAAATTTAGTACTCGTCTTAATATATAAAAATACAAATTTGAAGATTTTCTTATAAGAGTAAATATGTTTGAATATGAAAAAGAAACATTAGTTAAATTTATCCCTCGAGATCTTATGCTTGAGTAATTAAGTTGCGGCAATTCAGTTCTTAAATTGTTTTCTGTATTTTTTTTTTTTTTTTTTTTGGTGTTTGTTTTTTAAAATTTTTTTAAATTTTTTTTTTTTTTTTTTGTGAGTGTGTGAGTTTTGAAATTATTTTAAAGTCTATTTGTGTTTCTTTCCCTTTTGATGTGTCTGTAACATTAAGAAGTGCTTAACATTATGGAGTTGTTTATTTTGAACTGAAATATAGTTTTAGTTAGTGAATATGTCAAAAAATGAGTTATATTTTATGATATAAGCAGCATATTTACTTTGATAAGTTATTTCTCTTCAAAAATATGTATCTCAGACAAATATTTTTTGTACGTATTAATTGTTTTTGCACACATTCAAGCTTTTGTAAAAGTTTATAATGAATAAATAGCTTTTGTACAAGTGCTTTCGAACATATTACAGACTAAAAACTTGGCGATGGTTCATATGTTTTAATAGAAAATCAAAAGTATGAGAGATTGAAGCTTTAATTTATTTTAATTTCTACTACACATGTAAAGATAATCTTTGACAATAAATCTGTCAAATTCAATACATACGTTTCAACGATTTTAAAAATATAAGGAAAAAAAATTGTAAAGGTAGCCAATGATATACTACAAATAAATTCTCTAAATAAAAGACTACAAAATATTGAAACGAACACTATTGCCTTGTTATAGTTATTGCGTGTTTAGTATATAACCACCATTTAATATAATTATTTATACATGAATCTATTCCATGGGAGTAAATTGTATGACTTGTTTTAAATATTAGAAATTATTTACTTTTCTACATTCAAATAAAAAATTTGTAGTACTTTAATGTTGTAAGATAATACATAAAATATTAAATTTATTATTCCAATAATAAAATTAAAATTCATTACTTCAATTCTTATTGTTGTGTTAAAATATAAATAATATTTTAACGTTAAAACTAGCTTTCGCTACATTAATCTGAACAATAGATTGGATGGGACTAGTTGTATATTAACGGTCAAATGAAAAGCAATACGAGGGCTGTTGGAAATGGATCTCGTAATTTTGAGCTTCGGTCAAGTGAAGAGGACAGCATCTGAGCTGTCACATCCCTCTCCAAGCTTCCACTCTACGCCATCAGGAGGACTGGAGACCTCAACATTCCTGACGTGGATCGCCCTCGCTACGCGGCGGATCGATTGTGGCATCAAGGTTCGAACCCACGACTCGAAGAAAACCACAGGCTGCGAGTCCGAGACCATGTCCACTAGGATACCGTGGCCACTTTTAATCTGAACAAGAATTAAAACAAAAAATATAATTTGCAATTATATCAGTAATAATAATCGAGAGATTATTTAACTTATATGAACTATTTTTTCAGTTACTTGATTCACGGTCTTTTGTAAAATTTGAATAATATTTGTTTTAAAACTATAATTTCCGATAAATATCAATGCAAGAAGTAGGAGCAAATACGCAAGTTATTTAAGCGTTACAATTAATTCGTGTGTTTTGAAAATTTTGCCATTTCAGCAGCTCAAACTAAAACACGGAAACCGTCAGATCCGGTTCCTAAAAAATCAGATCGAAACTGAAATTTCCGCCAGTGTGTTTTTCATTTCCGGTAGATGTGAAAGAACCATGCTGGTATCATGGCTTGTTTTCTTTACATTGTGCTCATTCCAAGGTAAGACTTATTTTTAATTGTTCGTTATTGAAGTAATTTTATGACACACCAGTCCTTAAAATTTATGGCTTGGCATTTTCAAACGATTTTGACTTTTTTCGAACTTTAAACTTTTTAGTAATAACAATAATCCTTAAGGTAATATATATTAAATTACATAATCAACTATAAGCTACGAAACTGCATCAATTACGAAAATATAAAACGAAAACTCTGCACTTGAATGTAAAAATGTACAACTATGAAATATTCAAATTGAAATATTCATCAGTTATCACAATTGTTACAAATAGAGAGAACTATTTAATTTTGATATAAAAAACCGAATCATAAATTTTGATTCAGACTAAGATAACTTATTTACGAGTAAAGTATCCTTCATAAATTTAATTCATATTTAAAAATACAAAAAAAAAACATATACATTACATGTAAAATTACATTTTATACATATTTTGGAACATTACAGATTTCAATCTTTAGTTATGTAGGCTTTTAATTTATTCTTTAATTTAAAAAAGTCAAGTATAATTACATTTAATAACTGAATTATACACACAATAAGCGTGAATGTCTAGGTTACATATTTTAACGAGCAAGATTTCAAAAACAATCCAAAGGAAAAATTTGTAAAATGCTCATTTTTTTCACATGTAATTTCAAGATATTATAAATCAATGTAAGAATGTGATAGCAGGCTCAATATTTTTCCATATTCTATTGGAACCAATTTAAGTATCAACAAGAACTCATTCCTGAAAAAGTAACTCTGATTTTGTATAATATAATTTAATTGAATCAAGGATTTCAAGAATCATGGTTGCATAATACTTTCCATAACGAGTTGAAAAAATAAGAAAAGGAGTATGATTCATAAATTAAATATGGAATAGAACAAAATCAATTAAAATACTTTTCCAATCTTAGAAGAAGAAGAAATACAGTGTAAACACATTCCACAATACGAATGGTATTGATCAGTTTTCTCAATGGACAATCTAACAAGTTTTTACTCTGCAAATACAATTTCATTTAAAATACTTATAGATTACTTGAGAATCAATCTAAAGGAAAAATTTAAAAAAATAAAATCAATCAATAAAATAATCCTGTTTTAAAAAAATAAAATCAATCAGCATCTTAGAGGAATTTTAATAAACTAAAAATATTAAAAATGCATTAATTTGTGTTTAAATTAAAAAAGCTCTACCACGAATTTTATTTCCAATTCATTTCTGGATATACTTCTAATATATAAAAATCACCTTAAATTACAAAAAAAAAATTTTAAAAACTTATAAAGGCGTTATTCAAAATTTTAAGAACTGATAAAAAAAAATGTATAGAATTTGTACCGTATTTGCAGTTCAACATCTATTCACAGTAGATTAAAATAAAATTTCTTAATAGTGAAATAATCAAATTGAATTATTCAAGCAACAATGTTTGTTATTTTATATATTACAAGTTTATAACAAAAAATATAAAAGTACTTATAAGTATTCAAAATGTTTAAGAGTCAAGAGCAAGAAGCAGGAATGTAAGAATCTATTGATAATTTGAAGCAATAATAATTTATATAATGATTTAATTTTATAAAAATTCGATTAATTTTTTAAAATAACATTTTCAATTAAATTAATATTATTTAAAAATGATTTATTTTAAAATGTATTCTTCAGAATTTAATACAATTCAATGATGATAATAATTTAGAGTCTATTAATAATACTAAAAAAGTATGGTAAAAACGCTGTTTATTGCTACGAAAAAGTTACAGTAATATTTATAATACAGCTTCTAAAATGGGGGAAAATATATTTCACAAAAAAAAGAGGAAAATACCATGAAAATATTGGATTAGCTGCAGATTCATTGAACAACAGCTTTCTTTAAAGCAATTCACCAAACTCATACAAGGGTTTATTACAATAATACTTAAATATAAGGATTTATTTTTAAATGAAAAGAAAAAAAACATTTAATTAATGCATTTTAAAATACGCAATACAATATAAATAATACAAAATAAAAACAAATCGTACGAATAAGGTGTTCAAAGACGACTTTAGTTAAATTACATTTTGCAATTTTATATACGTTACAAGATATTCATGGATTTGGAATTATTGCTTTTGTGGTAATCTTCGCTGATTGATAATTGTGACCCCGGTTGTCTAGTGCTCAAGATCACGAGATTGGGTCCAGCATTCTATTCGTCGAGTTGTTAGTTAGAGCCCTGAAGCTTGAGAACCTGCCGTGTAACAGGGTTAATCTCTTATCAAGGTTCCAAGTCTTCCCATTGGCAAAGTGTGAAAGTTTAGGGAGGGAGGTCCCAAGTCAGGTGTCGTCCTCGTCACTTGATCGAAGTTAGCCGCCAGTAACCCTCGTGTTATTTCTCAGTGCGACGTGAATAAACAATCACATTACATCTAGAATATATTTATCAAATATGCAATTTAATTATACATATATATATATATATATATATATATATATATATATATACATATTAGTGTGGACTTAAATTTATTCTTATTTGCATTCTGCATTTGGCAAAAGTAAAAATAAATTTTATTGCACAATGAAGGAAGAAGATATTCAGTTGATGTAGAATTTCGGTGGTTGCAAACCTCTGTTATAATTAATTATAACTTTTTTTTTGCCTTCAATCATTTTTACTGTAAGAATATATATATATTTATATAATAGATTCTAATCCACTGAAACATTAAAAAAATTTTTTTAAAAGAAAATATCTCAAATGTGATAAAAAAAAAACAGATACAGGAGCAGTATCCAAATACATACTAGAAAAAGCCACAAAAGCACATCAGATGATCTTTTTAAACGATTATTTTAAGATAATATATGCCTACATTTATGATAATATTAATGTTTATGAATATGAGTACAGAAAAAAATTAGAAATTGGAATTTGAAAATATTTATTTACTTAGAAATAAATATTCTGGTACTAAATATTTGATTTGTAACTAAGCAAGAAGTTTTTAAGATTTTCTTCTTCTTTTTAATTACAAACACAAACGTGATTTGAATTAAAATTTAGATTTGAAAAATAACTTTTTCGCACTTTGAAAAAAAAATTACAACAGAGAAAAAATTTTTCACACAATGGAACACCATCATTTTCAATTTTTACCAGATTTACTTTATTTTATATGCACAATACTTTACAATACAATACTTTATTTTATAAATGTAAAGTTTCAAAAAACTGTACAAAAGGCTGATTTTTGTCAAAATTCTGCTTCAAATTTCAAATTCAACGAAGGAACTGTTACCAGAACATCGAAAATGCATTAGAAAGCGAGGTGATTAGAGCAGGATATAAGTAGAATATTTTTAGAGTTTTTATTGCATAAATTGTAATTGTGATGGAAAAGTAATTTAGTTTTTTAATACTATTGTTTTATTCCTGTTTCATTATATCTATCAATATAAATGAAATCCGGAAATAAATTATATTTACCAACAACAGTTAAAACTATAATAAATCATAATTGTCTCGAGGGTGTCTAATTGTAAATTTTATTCAAAACCTATGTTGATGCTTCTTTTATATGAATAGAATGCATAAAAGCTTCCTCAAATAACAAGTTCCATTACTTCTACAACTGATTAAAATTAAAGGATATAAACTTTTAGTACATAAGAGTAAAAGTTTTGCAAATGAGTACAGATTCTTAAATATACCAACTAAATATTCGTAATTTGCAACGCAATAAGATTATCATAATAAAGGCATAGCCTTTACACAAAGTAAAAGATAAGTACCTTCTGTCAGAGAATACATATTAGAGTATGCATTAATCTTATATTTCGATTAATCAAAATTTCTGCAGAGTAGTAATAGTTCCAGGAATACAATAGAACGTTGTTAACCTTCTTAACTCAAATATCTGGATAACTCAGGTCTTGTCCACACAAAGAATTTTGTTTTAATTTTTAAGAGAGAGAAGAGCGATCTCTTCTCTCCCTTGAAAATAATACATATTTATTTTCATTTACATATTTTGAAAAAGAATATGAAATCATCTTACATCCATGAAGATATGAATGGGGGGAGAGGGAGATATCTTACAAATATATTCTGAGCAAAGTCAACAAACCGTAGTTACAAATCTTATAACCTATAAAAAAATAGCATACGTGGCTACATTGTCAAAATGGAATATTCAATAAAAAAAACTGTAAGCACGCTCTTATTGTTCATAAAGTAGACGTCTTTATATTCTGTAAATAGGATTCATACTTGATTTGTTCAATATAAATGTTCTGTTTAATGCAAGGATATTTTATTTTACTTTATTTTTCCCATTCTCCTGTTAACTGTATTTTCGATATCCCAGACCGGCTCTAGTCCCAATTAAACCGACTCTAAACGAGAATTTATTGCACTCTTAAATGAAAGTATTGTACTTAATTTTGTAGTTCGTCATATATATATTTTTAAAAATACTCAAATAAAACTTCTTGCAAACAACCTTTCTAAGACAATAGAAAATCAGTTCCTTATTGCAAATTAAGTAATGTAGTCTTCAAATACAAAGTGCTTCCACATATTTTGACCGAAATAACTAAAGAACTTCCGTAACAGTTCTTCGAAATGTAACAGTTCTTCGAAATGTAACAGTTCTTCGAAATGTAAATAAGAGGGGAAAGCATAACTAAAAAGGAAACTCAAGTCTTCCATACATAATGTATTAATTTTTAATAACAAATAAATTTCATTACAAAATAGTAAATATGTGTACTTTATGTACTTGTGTAATATTCACGAATGAAAAATTATAACAGATTTTATTAAGGCTTTATCCCTGGAATATTTGAAAATTGATGCAAATAACACAGGACCACTAAATGAGAAATATTAAAAAGGAACTAATTCCCACTTTATTCATACAAACAAAATTAACTATTTAAAAGGAAATTATGTAATTTTATTATATTTATACAGAGTTTATATGTATTAAATTTCCTTTTATTTAATTTAATATATATATATATATATATATATATCAATTCATTAGACTTAAAATTTGTCTTTTTTTTTATTCGAAATTTATGTTTATTTGACTGAATTTCTCAAACAAAATTTCCCTCTCCACAAATCTTAAATTGATCCGAAATTTTCTAAAATAAATTTTAAAGTAATCGATATTGCTAAAGAGAAGCTTCTTTTATTTCAAAATTTTTTCTTTAACAGAAAATAATGATCAGTTGGAAATGAATAATTATAATAAAAAATTTCGGGTAAAGAAACGCCATAAACATACATAAAGTAAACATTTATTTAGTATCTTAACTTTTGAAAAAATAGAAACCAAATTTTATTTTCAAAAGGATTTACACATCAGAAGATGGCGTAAAATGTAAAAACATTTTTTTAGTATACATGTATGTAATTAATAAAATTGGGATGCTTAAAGTTGATTGGTTTTATTGACATCCCACTGCAAGCAACACGAGGGCTTTAGCGATGGACCTTAGGTCAAGTGACGAGAACGATACGTGACTTGGCACCTCCCTTTCCAAACTTCCACACTACGTCAACGGGAGCTCTATGAATTCGATAGATTAAACGTGAATCAGCCATATCTACATAGAGGGTCTTTAGAGCCATCAATGCACGAAACCACGACTCGAAGAAAACTACAAGCCTCGAGTCCATGACCATGGCCACTAGGCTACCGCGGCCGTGATTCTTAAAGAGTATTGCACAAATGCTTATATTATAGAATTTTGAATTTATTGCACTTTTTAATAATTATTCTCAAGTAATTATTCTTAAGTGATATTGGTGAGTTGTTTAAAAAATTTGATATACAACAGTGATTAAAACTATTTAAATTAAATATTCAATTGGGTAAGAAATAATTTTCTATTAGTTTAATGAATAACTTTTATAATATTATATTTGAATTTAGACAATATTTCAAATTCGAAAAAAGACATCTGAATAAAAAAAATTTCAATAATAACATTCCTATATTGTATTAAGTCAAAATAATTTGATGAATAAGCCTTCTCAAGTACTTGCTGAAAAATTTGTGTTCATTAAATCATCTACTTTAACAACCTCGTATATCGATTGATTGTATACCAATCTTTCTTTTAATAACCCATTTTTTGTTATCGAAATAAAGAAGAATAAATGCTTTTGTTCTTTAGTATTTATAAAGATGTTTATGAAAAAAGTACTAAAGATTCATAGCATATCATTTAGAAAAGTGAAGTGTAATTTTTCGTAATAGTTAAAAACTCTTTTAATGTAAAATAATTAAGCGATGAAAGTTATTTTAGTTATTCTTAGTATTAATATATATTTTTTTTTATTGATTTCTTTGTTTGTAGTTAATTCTCCCGGCGTATATGGAGATGAAGTCGATACAGAAAGTACCGATAATGTCAATCCCGATGATGCTTATACAACATGCAGCAAAGGGTGGTTTTCGTTCGGTAATTAAACATTTTATTTTATTTTATTGTTATGGAAGTACTTTTTTTCGTAATTATTCAAGATAATTGTTATTTCAAAAGCCCATTAAATTAGCTAGAAATACTGAAGGATTTTTTTTTAAAGATTAGTTTGCTTTCCCTTTTGTATGACATGATCTAACAAAGAAAAAGTAAAAAAATTATGAAAGTTTTATGAAATAATACTTCCATTTGCATAGCTATCCTGTAGAATGTAAAAAACTTTTGTACTATTAATAAAAAGTTGTATATCCTTCTGCAATTCCTGGCTTGTAATTTTTTTTTAAAAAAAAATGTCTTTTTTTGAAACTTTGTCAATATTTTTGGTTTCATAAGATATATGTCAAAAGGTTACCTGTCTATGAGTCATATAAATTTCATTCTTATTTGTGAAACCTAAGCATATATTGTGATTTTTTTTCTTTTGCTAAAATAATTCGATGGACTTCTAATTCAATCTAAATATCACACAATTCCTTTTTTATTGTTATTAAAATTTCATTTGTTAATAAAATTTCATTTTTTATTAAAATTAAAGTAGATA
The DNA here is from genome assembly GCA_019974015.1 of Nephila pilipes. NCBI lineage: Eukaryota > Metazoa > Arthropoda > Arachnida > Araneae > Nephilidae > Nephila > Nephila pilipes. The sequence continues at coordinate 101,873 of BMAW01096615.1, read as the reverse complement.
TGCTTACTTCATACAAGATGATTACATCATGCAAAATTGTACAAGTTGTAAACAACAACTTTTATTTATTACGCAAGTATTGCTTTATTAATCGCTTTCTACGAATGGAAAAGACAAAAAAGTTTAAAATAATGAATTTCTTATTATAAGTTTTAAAATTTATATGCAATTTTTTTAGCTTGAATTTTCTCTTATTACAGCAATACGAGCACTATTAACGTAATTTTCGGTACTTTTCCATTCAAGGGGGCCGGAAAAAAATCGTCAAGTCGAGTTGTACGAATTCACCTCTCTCCCGATGCAGTACTACTGCGATTACCTGTGATATTACTCCTGTTTGTCAAAAAAAAAATAATAATAACCATCACCAATGGCCCCCTTTAACGGAAAAGTTCCCAATTTTCAGCTTTTCTTTTCTTTTCTTTTTTTTTTTTTTTTTTTTTTGATTGAAGCTTTTATTAAGCTACATAATTTAGATAAAATTTATTTTACTGTTTTCAAAAATAATACAAAAAATATCGGCAATACGTAAGGAATTTCAATAATTGTGATATTTTTCTACTTAAAATTCGTATTTCAGAACTTTTTCAATACAAAATGTACTCAGACCTTAGTCATTGAATAGAATAAGGAAAACTACATTAATTGTGTAATAAGAGAAAGATTCAAGTAATTTTCAATTTCATTAGAAATATATTATTAAAAATGGTATTTGGGCAAACTGAATGAAGTCTTGAGATCATTTCAATAACAATGCCATCTGATTTATGCAGCCATTAAAAGTAGATTTTTTTGCTTTTTATTTCATGTTTTCGTTTTACTTAATAATTATAAAGATTCTATAGTAAAATGTTCATTAAAAATTACACTTTTGCATAATTTTGTCATAAACTAAATTATTTAGCAAAATAAATTCATTAATTGTAGGTAATTACGAAAACTGTATGTTCCAGAAAATATTACCAATATTGCAATCTGCACACACGACATTTACTAAAAATTACCAAAAGATCTATAAATTTCAGATTCATATTATATATCGTGCCTTACTTCTTTGTTATAGCGGCGCCTGACGATGAACCGCCAAAGGACTAAGAAATATCGCCAAGGAAAGTTAGATCACAAGGTAGGCTTCAAGAGTTTAGAAACGACCTTTGTGTAATAGTAATTTGACGGTCGCCGCTCTATTTCCGATTTGAGATTTTAATTTCATACATTAATAGCCACGTGCAGAAATTATTACTATTTTCAAGAGAAAATGGAGATGTTTTCTTTATCAGATTACATGACATCGAAAAATATTTCCTATCATTATATTTGGAATGTTTTTTCATCATCATATATTTGCTGTCAAATTCTATACATACCTCATAATTAAAGATTACTAGTCCAAAATAATTTTAGAGGAATAAACTTATCGGTTGGAAAGCAGTTTTGCCCAACTGCCCCTTTGGCGATATTTCGCCAAAGTGGCTACCCAGTTTTCTCTGCTCTATGATAGCTTTAGACGAATCCTTTTCATTTTCGCCAATTTTGGTGATTTTGGAAATTGCGACAAGTGGCTGGGCCCTACTGCATTTTCATCAAATTATCAAGATGTTGATATTTCTATTTTTAGGGGACATGTGTTATAAAATGGGTGGGAAAAAGATGATGGCGAGATTAACATGGGAAAAGGCTGCTGAAAACTGCAGAGAAGAACACAACGGTAATCTTGTCACAATTGATTCGAAAGAATTGCAAGGTAAGTTAAACTTTTATTTTGGTTAAAGGGAAGTATCGGGTGCCCCTTGGTGACTTTCGGGGGGGAAAAACGCCAACGTAGAAAAGAGATCGCCAAAATAATGATATTTAATGAAGGGTTACCAGAACCTAAATTCTCACATTTAAATGGTTATCGCACCCAAAAGTCAAAAAATTGTCAAGGGGCACCCTATACTTCACTTGAACGCCTTTTTTAATTAAAATTGTGAAAAATATATTTGACGTAAATTATAAGAAATATTTTTAAAAATATCTTCCTTATCGTATTCATATTTCATCCTATTTAGTTATATTTTATTTATTTATTTTTTAACTTTTTCATCATTTTTGGATTTTTATTTCATTGGCACCTACTCTATTCTGTGACAACAGACTTGAGATTTAATTTATTATTTTAAGAACAGCTTTAAGAGACTGGTAATACTTCTGAAAAAAATTTGAGCGGTGGTCAAACCGAAAACCAAATTCTAAAGAAAAATATTGAAGAGAACTTGCAATCTACCACGTCTTCACATCAAGTTCTGAATGAAAAACACGAGTTAATTTCTATAAAAAGAGCGGCCGCGAAAGAGAATCTTCTACTGCAAGCAACAAAAAATGTTGCGAACCTCACAAAATCAATTTCCTCCAGCTCAAATTGGTGATACTGAACGAATACAAGTCTCTGATGTCGACCGTGGTCGTACAGATAACCGAAATGTGTTAGCGGTTGTTGTTGGAATAGAAGACTCCGACTTCTACAAACTTGCGAATGAAAATGGTACCCTCAAGCAGCTTTACACACGTAATCAGTTCGAAATTTGTAAAGAAAAGCTCCTTTCCATAGATAAGATTTCTTTTCAAGAAATTTCGCTGAGAGAAGCAGTTGCAGCTAATTCGAGAAGCGGTGGGCAAGGCTATACACGCTGTCATTTCAAAAGGAAGTGTTCCACAAATAAATGCAGTTGTAAAAGCAAGGGCCTCTTGTGCAATTCAAAGTGTCATAATAGTTTAAGTTGTTGCAATAAATAAGATTTGATTCACATAATTTAGTAAGTTTTTTATTACTATTATTTTATTTTCTCATTTAGAATGTACTGTATAATTAAGTAAGTTTTTTACTTCTATTATTTTCCTTTCTCCTTTTGAATGTACTGTATAATTAAGTAAGTTTATAACTTCTATAATTTTCCTTTCTCCTTTTGAAAATACTGTATGTTTTAAGTTCTTAGTTATTCCTCTCAGAAAGAGAGGCGAAAAATTTATCGCGACTGAATTTCGGAGAAAAAAATATAAATCTCTTACATGTTCAACATTCACCGGTGAAATTAAGAAATAAGGGTATTTAGCAAATATTTCGGACATACACCAAGCGACTATGTGAATGTTGACATTCACCGGTGAATGTCGACATTCTCCAGATTTCGGTCTTTCACGGTAACATATATATGTTATAGTTTCAATATTAAAAGATAGGAATTTTCAGTAAAAATTATGGACTGAATAATAAAATTTCACAAGAATTTCACCAATGAATTCTTCTGAATTAATTAGTGAAAAAGAATTAGTGGTAATGATTATCTCTCTCTGTAGTCTTTTTTTAAAACTGTATTATCTGCACTATCTTTGCACTTTTGTTTTCCCTCCTAAATATTTATTTAATGAAACGATAAACATTTGTATGGTACAAAACGCTTCTTCAAATTTTATATATGTGTAAATAAAATTATGTGTTATGTATATATATATATATATATATATTATATATGTTGCATAGTTATATGCCCATCAAAAAATAAGGTGTTCTGGAAAAATAACGTTCAGTTCTGGAAATTAATTTCAGAGATTTAGAAATTATATTTGCCAAAACATCTCATATCAATAATGCAATGTATTTCTTTCTTTCCGGTCAGTATTTAAATGTGTTTTTTTTTTTGGTATCATATTTCATTGTTTCAAAAAATATTTTTAAACTTAAGAACTAGTAATATCTTAAGTTCTATATCAAATTCGAATCACGCGGGCACTTAATGCGCTGAAGCTTAAAAAACTGTAATTTGCTGGCTCGTTTTGCTGATTGTATCCATTATTTTTTTTCCATTTTACTATCTGCACTTTGTATGCTCAATGTAATTCTAAAGCAGAAAAATAGTTCTTAATCTTTAATGTACAAAATTGTAATTTCTCTTTCCTAAATTATGATTTCCTTTATCTAAATACTTCTTCACAATAAAACTTTAAGTATCATTTGTAAAATTGTATTTGAGACGTTATTCATTTTCTTAAAAATAAAATTTTCTTCCATGTAAATACTCTTCTTCACTACTACTGTCAAATAAATAAAATTTTAAATATAATTTGTAAAACTGTACGTGAATTTAGTTGATATTAATCGTCTTTAAAATAGGACTTTTTTTTATTAAATACCCTATTCATTGTAATTGTCAAATTTATAATATTTTAAATTACTATTTGTAAAATTAATGAATATTATTTTTTTATTTTTTTAGATTTCTTGACTACGTTTTTAGGACTGAGTGCTAAAGGCAGTGTCTGGATTGGTCTGCACGATCGATTAAATGAAACTAATTATATATGGGAAGATGGTTCTCCTGTCAATTATACTAACTGGGAACCCCATGAACCAACTGGACCAACAGATGAGAAGGTGCATAATTATCTGAATATTATCTTGAGTTACATTTTATCATATGTATGAGTTTTTGAAACATAATTTATAAATAATTTTCATTTACAAAATTATGTTTATAAAAATGAAAATTATTTTTGATAAATTCCATACAAAAGAACTAATCTTATGTAAGCCACATTATGAAACACGCGAGTAATTTTCAGAAGCTTTTTTTTTTAAGCTTTTTTAACCAATAATTGACAATTGAATTTTTATAATTAACAGCAGTATTGCATTTTCAGCTGTATAATTATAAATATTTTTTAATTTTAATTACATTTGTTCGTTATTTACCTATTGCTGTAATTTTGTTATAATTTATTAATCTGTAGCATTCAACGAGTTGTTTGATGAACATAAAAAATATTAACAAATGCTAAATGACTTTTGATTTTAATTATTATTTATTCTTCTAATTTTAAACTTATTTTACGTTTATTAATTATTATTCAGCTAAACTTCTCTCTTTCTCTTTCTTATAAAATAATTACTAGATTAAATAAATTTTGAAATTCACTTATAACTACAAAAACGAGATTTCATGTTTCACTACGCATTATATCTTCTGAAAATTCGAGTACTAAATTATGCATTTTTGAAGCAATTTACTCTTTGGTAAATTTTCCTCTTTTGAGTAAAAAATAATTACTCAATGATGATCATCCTAAAAGTGTTTGTCCAGTTTATTCACTGTTTGAATAAATCAATACTAAAATTAATTAAAAACATCCGAAGCGATTATTTTAATTCTGCTCATCTGAATATTTTAATAAAAATATCTATATACCTTGCTAACTCTATACTTATTTCTGAATTCGATTCATATAGACTTCCAACCATAGGCGCTCTGGCTACCATCTTACCGTTCCTCTAATATTTATAGTGTTCCTATGAAATCCTATAGACACTCTATCTCCTCATTCCTTTCAATTGCACTTCTTCTTTCACAGTAAAGCTCATTTTAATTTGTAACGACTCTTTCATAAGCGAAATTCTCATATCAAATATCGAAGCAGCCCAAGAGGTTACTTGAATGGAAATACGCGTGAGAACCCGTTATTAGTTGAATAAATCGTTTCTAGTAAGTCTTCTAGAAAGTAAATTTGGTTTCAAAAGCTCTTCATGAGCCTTACCTAAATGTAACAAATGGAAATCAATTTAATTATAATTAGATTAACCTATAGGATTAGAGTCTCATTTTTCACAGGCATATTCCAATTATTCCTTACGGCTTCATTCTGATTGTTAACTTCCGGAAAATAATAAGAAATAAATAAATCTTTGAGTATTTAGTTGTCATATAAGTTGAATTGAGGGGTCGTGTAAGTTGAGTTGAGTTAAGATGTCATTTGAGTAGTAAGAATAATATGACCATGTCTCAGGTATTTGAATTATTAAACGAAAAAGAAATAAAAAAGCTTCGCTTTAAAAAGATTATTTATTCTATTAAAAAAATAACCTTTTTCACAGGTTATTGTCGCCGTAATATGGCGCACTTTAAGATTCTGTAAATCATTCTTTAAGAAAATCGTATTATTTTTGGATTTTCATTTCAATAAAGATTGGGCAATAATATGACAGAATCTAGCTCAAAATTAAATTTCTCATAATGCTTCTTTCAATTAAAAATCTCTCTGGATCTACAAAACAATTTGATTGCTTAGTTTAATGGAATATAAAGGAACAAAGGTTATTATCTTTTACAAAAGAACTCTTGGCGACATACCTAGTGACTTTAAACAATAGTCAGATGATGAGTATGAAACATGAGCTGGTACCTAACACTTCAATGAGGACTTCCAAATCTGGTTCCACTTGACATGCATCCGCTTCAGTTATATTACTCTATGATCTAGAATTAATTTAGAACTGCATCCCAAAACATTTGAGCATTATTTGGTACAAAGCAGATAACCTAAAGCACTGGGCTACAACTAGTGACTTAACTTGAATACGTCCGTGGTAGCTGTGAGATCATAGTAGCGAGCAAATTGTTTTCATTGAGTCGTGTGTTCGAATCCTGACAACTCTAAATCCATCGTGCAGTGGAGCTGAGGCATGTTAAAAATTAGTGTCATGTAGCGGGGATGATGTACGTTAAATCTGTTGAGACTCCCGTGGTGTCAAGGAAATGCCAGTCCAGATATCATCCTCGTCACTTTATTTTTCAAAATTTAAGTGCGGCGCCAATAGCTCTCGTGTTGCTTCTGGGTGCGACATTAATAAGCAATCAATCACGTTCGATTGGGGTAGAAACTAGGAAGTGACGAGGATGACTCTTGCTAGCTCAAGAGTCATCTTCGTCACTTGACCAAGGTTCAAAATTTCGAGGTCTTTCTCCAGTAGCCCTTATGTTGCTCATTATTAAAAAGAATTAATCAATCAGCTGGATACTAAGCTGAGGACGTTAACCACTTCATTACAATGGGGTCTCAATTTCTTTAAAATGACATATTTGTAGTAATAAATTCTCTTTGAAATATCACTGGGGTTGTACAATTTCAAAGTAATTGGGGATACTAAATTCTTGGTCGGTGATGCTAAAGTCGAACCACAGATACAAATGCTAATTCTATTAAAGACGCGTCTGGTAATGAGAGCTGCTGCAAGTTGAATTGAGCTAAACTTTTTTACTCCCTCATGCGCTGGTGTTTGGAAGTTAAGAGAGTAAAGTGCTGGCGTAGATACCGATCTCATCATTTTATTGTAGTGATAAATTGCAGAGTCTTTCGCCAATTAATCTACTCATATAGCGATATTAATTCAAAATGAACCAGAAAAAGATTTTTCAGTGTATAATAGCTAAAATAATTTTTCAATATAATGTTAATAAGATAGGCAATAAGATAAAATATTTTTTTCATTATTTTTATATTTATAAAATTTTATATCTTAGTATTAAGAGGATTTAGTACCTTTGTACCTTCAAAAATTCGATATTTCAAATTTATTTTCAAAAAACAGAGCTGTTCTAACAGTAATGTTAGGAGCATTTCAAAGTAAACCACGTGAAAAATACGACAATTATTACGCCCTGTGCAGTAAAAAATGTAATTGTTAAAAGCAACTTTTTCCATTAAAGGCAATGTAAACAAATCGCTTTTTCTCAGTTTCGTATTTCACACTTCCCAAAGGATTAAGAAAAAAAAAGGTTTTGCGTATAGTCTTAAAATTTTACGTGGGTGTTGTACTTATAGATCTTTATTTTGTGAACCTCAGTTTTGTTAATGGGATTATCAGATTTTATTTTATAGCATGATATATAAAAAAAAGTTACTAGTTCCAAATTTTATGATATATTTAAATTTCTAACTTTTTTTTAAATGAGTGGTAAATTTAAATTTTGAGGTTTGCAGAATATAGGCATTATTTAGCTTTAATATGATATTAGAATGAGGGTTCTACCGTACATCTTTCAAATGTTATCTTGTGGGTAACAGAAGGTAAGCTAACTTATTTTTTAAATTTTTGTTTACATATTTCATGTTGTTTAAGAAAATATATGGATTTAATAGCAAAACTTGATCTAATACTTTACACTACACATTTTATCACACAAATTGGCAAAGTTTCATATTAAAATGAGGAAAAATTGTTGATTTAAAAGGAATCTAAAAAAGTGTGTCAAAATGTTCTACTTTTGATTTCGAAAAATGCTAAGTCTCCTTGAATGAAACAATATGTGGTTGGAATGAAAGGACTTCTAACTAGCCAAACACTGAAGATAACGTGATTATTGCATATAACCATTTTTTAAATATTTATCAGAAATTATATCATAAGTTAAAATGATGAAAATAAAAATGAAATGCCAGTCTTTTTCATTTAAACATTACTAAAAATCTGGGCAGTAGTTTAATAGTGAATTTTTATTAAAAGGAAAACTTGTGCATGAATTAGGCCTAATGAAAATAATAATAATTTTTTTTTTTCAAACATTTGAACAAAATAAGAAATTCCATATAATTTCGGAAAGCGAAATACCTTTTCTGACCAGAATTTGTCCCACATTCCCACAAATGTAAAGATGTTTAAGCAGTTTGCATTGCCTTAAAAATTCGAGGAGAGTTCATGCAGCATTCACTGATTCATAGGCGTGACCGTTGTAAAAGGGAGAAATTGGAATAAATTTTAAACGTACACGATTTCAACTGACTAAACCGTTTACTCATATCCGTTTCGGTTGGCTTCAACCGAAAGAGTAGTAAGTTTCTGAAATCTTAAGGAAACTGATCCACCTCTGGGGAACTCATAGGATCATTATGGCATATTATAGGATTTATAGTGGTATTGAGTACCAAATTGGATGGAGGTCCAGGAGCTGATGGGGAGTGACCCCATCTCATTGTGGGACGAAGGAACATCACGGGGGGTATTGTGCACTAAGTTTGAGCACTCTGCGTCGATCGGAAGGTTATTTTTAAGAAAGTAAAAAAAAACTTTTAAGGCTTAGCATCAGAACTGAGAGCTAATACGATAAACTAAAAATAATGAAAATGAGAAGGAAATGCCTATTTTTCTCGTTCACTCTGATACTCGAAAACAACTCTTTTTATCATCATATTATTCTAAGCATTTTCAATATCTCTGCGCTTTATGCATTTTATGAGAAAGCAAATATAAAACACCGCAATTATTTTTGTAAGGCATTTGTAGTATTAAGTACTGTTTTTGATTTGGGAGCTGTTTAATTTCAATTCATTTAAAAACTTAAGAAAAAACAAAATGTTAATAAAATACATAGAAATATATGAAAAAACATAGCATAAAATCTTTAAAAGAGTGGGATATAAGTAAAGATCTGTAGGTAAATTAATGTTCACGATTTGCACAATACTTCTAAGTGGTATGTTAATAAATAATCAACAGAACTAAAGTTTTTTATAAATGGAAATACTACTATCTCCTTTAATTCAAATGGAAAATGAGTTCCTCAGAATAACATGTCAAAAAATATTGCGAACTTTTTTTTTTTGTAAAAATCGTATAAATCGAAAACAAAGTAAACGTCAATGCTTAAGTCAATTATATGTTTAATTAATAATTGCAATTTAACTATCATTAATATTAAGTTACATATTTATTGAAACAACAAGCATGTAATCAATAAAAATAAAATTGAAACTTTAATTATTGTCATCGCCTGTCAGAATATATTAATTTTTCTTCCCGATCAGTGTGACGTAATTTTCATCTATCGCCAGTATATCTGGGAAAAATTCAGATCACAGACTTGAAGGAGATAATTATGATTACCATTTAGGTTTTGCTATTTAAATTTTCAAAGTTCGTATTAAACATTGCACTAGAATTTGAAATCTTATTCAACATTTGAGACATTTCATGCTGATGATTGTTCATTAATATCGCTCTGAGAAGCAACACAAGAGCTACTGGTGACGAACCTTGTAATTTTGAGCCTCGGTCAAATGGCGAGGATAACATCTGAGTGGTACCTCCCCATCCAAACTTCCATCCCAAGCCAATGGGAGAACTTGCTACCTCGACAAAATTTAACGTGCATCAGCCCCGCTACATGGTGGGTTCATAGAGGCATCAAGGCTCACCAGCCACGATTCCTCAACCATGATCACTAAGCCATCATGATCACTTGAGTTGTTTCATAGAAAATGAATATCCAAATTTCGCTTAAGAAACTATTACCATTTCATTTTTCCATTAACATTTTAAACCAGTTTTTGATTATGAATTTTCATTCATTTAATTCATTGCAATTTTCTTTTGATTTTTTAAATAAATTCCATTCTCTTGGTAACCATAAAAAGATACAATTTTGTAAATAAAATACCTAGTAAATAAGAAATAAGACAGCTGGTACATAGTAAATGTCTACGTATTTTTAAATAAACTTATGCAATTCGTACATATTCACGACAAAAACCATGGTCTACTATCTTTTTACATTACTAAACCATTTCTGAAATAAGTGCATGTTTCTGCTTACATGTTTTCATTTAAGAATTTTGTTATTACTAGATTAATTGATTCCTTAGAAGTAGATGCGTTAGATGATATGTGATAATGACAAAGCTTTCAGAACTTCAAAAGACATGGTCGCATATGTACACATAACGTCTCACTAATCATTTTATTTCCTCCGAATAGATTTCATCGAGCTTCCAATTATTTTTTACTTACAGGAAGATTGCACCGAAATGGTTCACCGGTCCGGAAGAAATAATGGGAAATCAGGACAGTGGAATGACATCAACTGCGAACATGAGAAACTATTCATGTGTCAGAAAAGCAGAGGTAGTCACGCTGGTTTCCGTTCATTCATACATAATCTCTGATTTTCACAATTACAAGTGTCATAATAACTGTTGGTATTCATTTTTGTTGTTTTGCATACTCTTTTCATCTGGCAGTTTTGAACGCCGGAACAAAGACTTCCAGAATCTAATTCAGTTTTGTATACAGTATAAGTTCATACTGTAAGTAACTTAATACAAAATTCTTACATGTTTTCATACTTTTGTAAACTAATTTCAACTTCTATTGAGTAAATCCATACCAGTGAAAACCTGATTAAGCCTTATCTAAAATGAATTCTTAAATTTACAAACCAAGTTCAACCAACTAGGGAAAAAAAAATGTATACTTTTACAAACTAAATGCAGCTTTCTATTGGGTAAATCCATGCCCTTGCAGACTTATTTTAATATTTTTGGAAGAAATTCATAATTTCTCAAGCTATTCAATTTGCTGTTTAATAAAGTCGCACACTTTTTACCCAAATTCAATATAATTCTTAAAAAGCATTTCTAACTATGTTAACAATTAAGAGAATCAACACTTTTTCACATAAAAAATTTAAATTTTTATTGACTTTTTTTAGATATCTGAAAAATTCAGTCTTCTAATCACCTTTCTTCTAATCCATTTAAATTAGTGATGTAATCGTTGTAGCTGTTTGTAAATCAGTTACTGTTTCAGTCGAATTTGAAAGAAGAGTTCATTAATTCCTAAAGAAGTGGCATTATTCCCTAAAGAAACCAAAAATATCCCCCCCCCCTTTTTTTTTTTCTCTTTTTCAAAAATTATTGTCAAGAAATAGGCTCAAATTAAATATAAACGGCTGGTTAATTTGGAATTCAAATAATTTCTGTTGAGAATGTTTCTAATAAGAACTGGAATTTTAAATAAAGCAATACATACATTTTTGGGAGAAAAGTTATTTCATTAAGCTAGATGAAACTAGAAAGAAAAATAAATACTTAATGACCCTATTGAATCATGAAATAATTTGTGTGCTGCATTTTGAAATTTTGAGGGCATTCTGAAGATTTTTTTTTTTTCATTAATATTTATTTTAAAAAATTAAAATACCTGTAATTAATAAAAAAAAATTACGAAATAATTTAATCCCCTAAAACGGCAATTGCAATGCACTATCTAAAAATAGTCAAAAAGTGTTATGTATAAAATTGAGAGTAGTTAGTCTGAGAGATTCATAAATATTATTAGCAATGGGTTAGAAATGTAATAAATAATCGATCCACAGTCTCAGCGATTCACACAGTTTCACAGAGAATATCGAGGGGGATCCATGGATCATATTCGGCTACAAGTAATCTTCAGGAAATTTTTCTTTTTTCTATACTGATTAATAAAGAAGAAATTTCCAAGCTGGAAGTATTTCTAAATATTATTTTATCAAGTTGTGAGGATTCTCTTAATAATGATACTCTTATGCACCGATTATTAAAACAGAACTCTAAATTTCAGAGTACCCCAACACGATCAACTTTTTATGTATGTTTCCTCTCTCTCTCTCTTTTAGAAAATACATATAGTAGCAAACTTAGATCAGTTCTTTCCATGTAAATTCAAAGTCCAGACAGCCATAACAACATAGACTAGATCTACGCTTCTTCGTAATTCCCTCCATGAATTCTTCCTTCCTTCCATTTCTGAAAATTTATGGCAGATTTGACGGATCTTTCGAGAAATTTTCCAAATTGCTCCAAGGGAGGGAATTTTTTTAGATAATAAGAAATTCAGGAAACAATTTTTTGGATATTTTTCTCTATTGCTTTTAGTTTCCAATTTAGAGAGATCTGAATTGAAATTTGAATTATTTTACTTATTATAATGATCAATGTATTGAAAATAATAAAATTACGACAGTAAAACCAGAACAATTTTTAAAAAATTCGAATTAATAGGAATTAAATTTGAATCGTATTCTTAAAAACTATTTTCAAAGCAATGAAAATATCTCATTTTGAAATGTCTCCCTGAGATGAGAATATTTGTTAGAAATTAATATTAGAAATGTTTGCTGTTTAGTATAAAATTGCTTTTTAAGTAATTCAGAGACTCATTTGATTTTTTTCATACTTGAAACCCTTTCTTATTGTTATTACGTTACTTTCACTATCCAGTGAACACGGTAGCTGAATGGTCATGATCACAATCTTGCAGGTTGCATTATTTCCTCTGAGCTGTGGATCCGAGTTCCGATACCACTAAAGACACGCAGTGTAACGGGGCTGATGTACGTTAAATCTGTCATGGTTCTAAGACATCCCTTGCCGTGATGTAGAAGTTTGAAGAGGAAGATGCCAGCTCAGATGTAGTCCTCGTCACTTCACCGAGGTTCAAAATTACGAGGTCTATCGATTGCAGAACTAGTGTTACTTAACTATCTATTAAAAATCTCTAAATAATGGAGAGAACAGATTAAATTGAGGAAAATAATGGAAGCGACTTTAACTTAGATGTCGAACCATGTGTAGAAGATAATGATATTTTGTTGTATAACTTCTAATAACAGTATACTGAATTTGATTCAGATTTAACAATACTTATGAAATCTAGTACTCGATTCTGTTTACTCCTTTCTGTACCTTTTGTTTTCCTGCTGTAAAGATTTTTTTTTAATTCCTATCAAGTGGAAAAACGCGAGTAAATTTGACAAAATAAAAGAACTTTACATTTCTCTATTTTATTTTTAGTTGAATCACTAGCACGAATTCCCACTGGACACTTTCTCAGAAAATAATCAATGAGAATCTGCAGGGGTTTTATGCATGCCCTCTGTATATTCTTGAAAGAATGTTTTTCTTTTTTTTTTATCTTTCCTCTAAGCAGAGATAAGTTTACATAAAATGAATAAATACTATTGTAATTTCTTTGATTATAATTTACAAATGTCATATATACAATGAAAATTGATGTATTTTTATTTCATCTTCACAAGCATAGAAATATACAAGGGGGGGATATCTAGTAAAATTCTTGACATTTATGCAGTTATAGTACGGAAAATTACCAGATGTAATTCTGATCATGACAATTTATCTGAAATCATTTTTTCTGAAGAATCATCTCAGACAATTTTATGTCGACCAATTGACTCACCCTAAAGTCACATGTCCCCTTTTGATGAATTCTAATCTTTTTACGGTAAATATAATTTCTGTATAATCATTATCTTGCAGAATATTTTCAGTGCATTTTTTTTTCACCGTCTTATACATCAGACTATTTCTCTCCTCAGGTATGAAGGGTAAAAAAGTGTTAGATCCAAGGTATTGCTCAACTGTGAACGGCCTTGGATGGAGGTTTGAAAAATCTTGTTTCTTCTATGCACCCGAAAAGAAAACATGGTCCGAAGCTGAAGAGTATTGTGCCGAAAAACACAACGGTAACTTAGCCACAATACAAGACTTTACATATAATTTGTTTCTGAATTATATCCTTCGAGATAAAGATGAATCAATGTGGATCGGCATTAAAATTCAGGTAACTGATTTCTGCTCAAATTTTGTAATGGCCTTACAACATCGGTATTGCATTAGGTTTTACTCTAAAATTAGTGTTAGTTATCGTCTTGGTAAGGAAATAAAAAAAATTCATACAGAATGTGCTACTGTTGGCGTATTTTTTAAAAGGATATTAAATATTACGGTTTTAAAATGTCATAGATAAAAGCAAATACTAATTTAAAGTAAAAAAGGTGATAATGTTGCATTAAAATGTTTAGTTCTTAGCTTAAATAACAAATTTTCGTTAAATATTCATGAAAGGCATTTAATGGAAATATATATTCAGGCAGAAAAATTTCTTTTTTGCCCACTTCAGAAAGATTAATTAATTTATTACATGGGATTTCATGTAGTGTTTCTAAATAATGAATAAATTACATAAATTTAATTATTCAGAGTAAAAAAATACATACAATTTGTTAATATTCATTATTTCTGTTCAAAAAGGATGATCAACTTTTAGTTTATCAAAATATTACGTACTGTTTTAAGAACTTAACATTTAAAAAGTTTTTTTTTTCTATAGCTTAAAAAAAATCCTGCAGATGTCACTACGACTTCTTTATCAACCGTATGAATTTTTATGAATTGAAATCAGGATTATGATGTGATTATTTATTAACGTCGTACTAAGAAACAACACAAGGGCTATTGGCAGAATGCCTATGAAACCGAGCCCACTCAAAGGGCTTAAGCAACAAACTGGCCCCCTATAGACTCTAACCACCGCCCTAAACATCCATTGGCAAAAGAGTTTTTTTTTTACAATAGTAAAGGGTGAGATATAACAATACATGCTGTAACAAAAGACATGAGTTAACATCATTTCGAAATTCAAAAATTAATAACGCCTGCAAGTGCGATCACCGCGCCACCTGTACAAAAAGAACCTAACTGTTTATTCCTTTTGTAACCATTGTGACGAACGGTAATGGGAAAAACCCATCTGTGTGTCTTATGAATTATTAGAGTTTTATACAGTCCATTAATACAAGTGTTTCTATTGTGTGAAAGTGAGAACTTGAAAATGAGTGACAAATGAAATTTTAAAGTTATGTAATGAATCGCTCTAAAGTAAATAAAAGCTAACAATGTGTTCATAGAGTATGACACCGTAGTCCTAATACTTCCCATTTTTTATTTTTCTTTCTTTTTTTGGAATGCATATCAACTGCATCACACTGACGTCACAACTTTCTAAAAGAAACGGATGCTGACACTATGAATCACGCTCACAGTCAGTTTGCCCAGCGACGGCCGACCACAGCCCTGGAACAAGGAATGTACGCAAAAGGAAAATTGAAATATTCAGAAATGAAATCAAAAATTGAAACAATTTTGAATTTTGTCGAGCAATTTTACGAGCCGTAAGAATACAGGATTTAAATATAAAAAGCAAATTGGGATTTTCGTTTGAGGACTTCAGCCAAACAGGTTTTGCTTCAACAACAGGATAATTTAAATAAAAACTTTTCGTAAAAGGGCAAGAGAGAGAAAACTTAGTGATCAGCATCTTCAACAGAGCCATAATAACATAAATTTGTATATTTTAGTTAAATTAAAACGATTTAAATAATAAACGAAGGGACCATGATCAGTTAAGAAGCGGGTAATGAAACTTAAATTTGAATCTTAAGAAAATCAAATTTGTTTTTGGAATATAGGACTAAACTTGAACACCGGTATTACTAGTTGAGCACCAGAATTCCTAACCTGAAAGAGGAGCTTATTTCTTAAAATTTTAACTATATGAGACTGAGAGGCAGAAGCATTTTTCCTTCATCATCAGTGACAGCGAGTTTTGCAAATGAATGTGCAGCTTCATTGTAATAATCTCCGAAGTGATTCGAAGATAATATAAGTTGTAAAAATCAAAATAAAATAATTTTTCTTAAATGATATTACTAAAGGCTGATTTATTTCTGGTATTCTGCAGAACCAATATTAATGATAAACTGTAGATTATAAATAGAAACTGAAGTTGTGAATGACCGCCCAAAACACGGCATATCTGATTGCTGAATTATGAGGATTCATCTTAAAAATGTAGACCTTATGTTCAGTTTAACATGTAAACTTCCACGACACGCCATCGGAAGATTTTGAGCCCCGATAGATTTAATGTGCAACAGTTCTGGCTACGCAGCAGGTCTTTAGTGATATCAAGGATCGAACCCACGAATTGATGAGAACAACGATGGCCACGAATTATGAGGTCTGTCGCCAATAGCCCTATAATGCTTCTCAGTGCAACGTTAATAAACAATTATAACACATCTTATTTTCTATTACAGTACTGGCGGAAATGGTGTTTGATCCGTTCGATCTATGTTGCTAAACACTTAAACACTATTTGGTTTTCTCACCGTTCCTCGATTTTGTGTTTGCCAAAAATGTATCTTACATCCATATTTTCTATTCACTATTCTGTGTCCATGAATTAAGTACTAAGCACTAACTGTCAGAGTAAAGAATAATTATTTAAAGTTCAGGAAATAAGTTAAAATTTGCAACAATATAAACAATATTTCCATCTCAAAAAACATTAATTATGAGAGCTTCGCCAATCTTTTTCATGAGAAACGAGACCCCTATTATTAACTCGTTATTTTATTATTTTGTTTTTACAACGTTTTTATGTATTTCACTTGGTGTGTGTAACAGTTTGTCATCAAATTTTCGATCGTTAATTTAACGAACTTCTCATCAAGCTAGAGCTCTGAAACCTTGGGAATCGTTCTTACTCGCTTAACAATGTAATATTTAGACATTTGCGACAAGTTTTAACTAAAATTTCATTTTTTTAAAATAAGCTTTGCCACCATATAAAAATGGTTTTTTTTTAAAAAAAAAAACGTTGGTTTTTATCTCGAATTATGTTTTGTTTAAGCAGATTTTAATTATTTCCGTTTATATTTAAAACAATATTGAGAAAAATGTTTTTACCTCGACTAGTAGCGGAAGCAGACCTTGTGACGCCCGCCCGACCCGGGCGTCCTCTTGTGCCATCACTAGATTCAGTAATTAAACACTACGACACAAATAATTACAAAACCACCAAAACAACTTTCACAATTTATTAGTATATATTTACTATGACAAAAATGACTACGCTCTCCAGGTGCTTCCTTCTAACCCCTTAATTTAACCCACCAGTAGTAATCTAACAAACTCTTACCGCTAGTCCTTCCTCGACTGCAACTCAAACTCTGGAACAACTGTTGAAAACACTAGACAAAATCTTTCTGCAGCAATCCTTACTCGAACCCTCTACTTATAGACTTTAATTCCTCCTTTCCCTTATCTAACGCTTCAGCTTCACCTCCGGCGTCTCTCCCAGATCCTCCTTCCGATACTCTTCCAGATCCCCTTTCAGATACTCTACTCCTTCCGACGGAGTTTATATAATTCTTAATTCGACCGTTTCACTTCATTCCTAACTGCTTTACGTACTAACTTTATGTATCACGTTTCATTTTTGGTTGGGCAAAGGTTGTTTAGTGAAAGCAATAAATCTCAATTGAAAGTCCCCAAGGTTAGTGAAGAGAAACCGCGAATAGCCCAATGTCGCAACCTTTCCTTTTATTATTAATATGGTTAATACTTAGTTATTTATATAGAAATTTTGAATCTTACTTCTGCATTATACTGAAGAAAGAGGAGCAAAATTTGTAACAATAATTTCTTAAAAGGTGTATTTTAATTTAAAAATTTGAATTTTAAGTGCTATTGAAATTTTCTGTAGTAAATTTAATGTTTTGTAAACTCTTAGTGAAATATTTAAATTAAGTACTATTTAAAAACTAATTTATATCACAGAAAAATAATTTAAACTTTTATTTATTACCCACGTAAAAATAACGAAACAAAAAGACCATCATCATTTGATAAAAGAGCATAGCAAACAGAAACATTTTTAAAAGAATGTATTCAATTTTTGTAAAAAAACTTAATAATTTCCTGAAAATAATACAAATGCTGTCCTTTATCTATGTTTCCTTATGAGATTTATTCTAATAATCTGAAATACTTCCGTACAAAATTAGAATTACTCTGAAGATAAATACAATAAGGAGAACGTTATGAAATTCAAGAAAATAAAATACAATACAAAATAAAAGTTGAGAGGTGGTCTTTTTTTTTTCTTATTAGTAAAATTTGTTTCGAAGATTCGAGGTTCTGTAAAAAAGCAAATCGGTGTCGCCATCTGCAGTCGAAATTGTGATTTATTTCTTACTTTTACTAAAGAGCTAAATACGCATCAGTTGCAATCGCAGTGCAAAAATTAATTCAAAAAGCCGCAAAGAATATGCAAAGTCTGCTTAAGAATATCAACATTCTTAATTCTTTAAATTCTTTTCAAAAGTAAAGAATCGAAAATAGTTTATTCTACGTGATATGTTAGTAGATATGTTGGATGATTTATTTAAATTCCATTTTCCAAATTTAAAAGCAATTATAGCAGAATTAAATTTTATAAAATAAATAATGTAAATGACTTATTACTATAATTAATTTCAATTCATTTAGTTTCGTGTAGATTTGATAATACAGAAAAATACTATAAAAATAAATATCTAATGAATGGAGGAATATTCTAGAATGAGTTTTAATTTTTAAACGTTATTAGCCCAAATTCACTTTAAGTAAATCAAATTTAGGACATTCTTCAGATTAACATTGAGTTTTTATGATGACATTTACAATGAGTTTTAATTTATTGAGATGATAAAGATATATTTTTTTCATTGAAATATAAGTAAAATGATAAGAGGTATTACATAGACATAGTTGTATGGATAATTGACAAATTATTGTACTGTTAACTAAATAATATTTTAGCATGAACCTTAACAATCATTGAAATTTTCTCTCCGGTCGTAAATATTATAATAATATTTACGACCTTTATTATTTTTTTTTATTATTATTTTTTTTCTACTGATTTAAAATAAATCAGTAGAAAAAAAATTCTTAAAGATACTTTTATTTCTTATGAATTCTCTCATTATGTAATTGTTGAAATATGTTTCAAACTCCGTCACTTACCAAACATTTAAGTAGAAAAAATAATTTATATATTTCGAAACATTGAGTTAAAATTTGAAATTATTGCTAAATATATAAAGAGATTTTGTAACCCATTATAAATAAATATTATTGTGTGTATGTGTGCATATGTCTATGCGAAGGCAACGTGTTAATTGTACTGCCCCAATTACTAGGATGGCTCAAAAAGTACGTGTATTTGAAGACATATGGTATCATTCAGGAAAATTGTTGTTACCATTGGGTGCTATAATCTGTTAAACGGAACAGAAACAATTTTGAGATTGATTCATAAGTTAGTTTTGATTCGGTAGTCATTTGTTGCTAAATCAAAATTTGATTGTTACAGCTCTGAGTTGTCACTGTCGATGATAAATGAATCTAAAACTGTTTGTAGTACTTTTCCCCAATCAAGAATTCTTCAGTAAATTTAGCTTGTTTTGTGTCATCTTTAAATATACTACTATGTTCTGAATTTTCCTATGTCTGAAATGTCAGAGCTCTTGTTGATAGATGGTTGTGGTTGCTGAGAGGTTCGCGACCAATGCTATCTCCATCGAGTCATGAGTTCAATACCTGATTCCTCTAAAGACCCGTCGTGAGTGCGACGGATGTTCGTTAAACCAGTCTTGGCTTCAAGCCCTCTTATTTACGTTGTGTATATGTTTGGAGAAGGAGGTGTTAGCTCAGGTGTCATGCTCATCACTTCACCGAGATTCAAAATTACGAGGTCAGATGCCATCAGTCCTTATGTTTTTTGTAAATGCGAACTTAATTAACAATTGTTCAAGAGTACTAAGAAGAATAGCTATTGGGCTCCACTGTTTTGATCAATGGTGTTTCTTTGTTCACTTTGTTCTTTTTTTTTTTTTTTTTTCCATATTGCTTCTATGACACTGGTACATTCCCCTCCTCCTCCATAAATAATTTTCAGTTTTGCTTAATATATCATCGAGGATTCAGAGTCAGAAATTTATTCAACCAATCAACGATGTCGTAAATAATCAATTATCCGAAAACTCTTAGCCCCTCAATTGTTTTGAATAATCAATCTTCAACTGTACGTAGAAAAAATTTATCAATGTTAAAGCAGCAATATGAAACAAATAAACAGCGATATGAAACATAAAATAGTTTTAATGTAATTATTTTGCACCACACGTCTCCCAAATAAAGGAATAGTACAACGAGAGTGGTTCAAAAAGTGCTTGATTTCAAGACAGATGGCATCATTAAGATAAATCTTAGCTACCATCAAAATTAGATTGCTTCCACTTCAAGTTACTGACGTCATTTTGTGTCTAGTTGTCACCGTCGATGATAAATTGATTCATCGTTACACACCGGAAACCAAGAAACAATCAAAACAATTGATTGCTTCCGGTGAATCTGCTCCAAAGAAGGCGAAGGTGAAAAGTTATGATTAAGAGTTTTTGAAGTGCGAAAAGTGTCATGATCATGAATACGAGTAACTGAGACTCAGAAAAAACGAGAATTTGGAAGTATAAAAACTATGACGTCATATTCTGTAAATACATTGTTAAATTGTTTTTACTTTTGAATTTCGAAATTATGTAATTTCTTATGTTCCATATTCCAATATGTGCTGTTTTTATCATAACCCTTTATTGTTGTAAAAAAAATTATTTTGGACAATAAAGGCTGAAGGGGGGGGGATTGTCACCCAGGAGATTGATGACTCTAAAACCTTTGGGTGAGCTTGGTCCCCTTGGGCATTCTGCCAATAGCCCGATCTTTGTTTCTGATAGCGACGTTAATAAACAATCACATCACGCCAATGCATGTCTAGAGGAGCAAACCCATTGGAGAACAATTTCGGTAGTTGTTAACATCAGACTTTAGTGACAGCTTTTAACTCTCGTCGTCAGAACGAAAGGTATGTCTATTAAGAAACTCATCTTTGAGCAGAAGTGAAAATGTTACAAGGTCAATGATGCCCCTCTGATTCAGCTTCATCTCCAAGTAGATCGCCCCTTTCTTCAGTTCCTCAATACGCCAACAAGACCTGGAAACAGAGTAGCAAATTCAAAAATCATCGCATGAAAGACGTATGTAACTCTGAGGCACAATAACAATTTTGAGAATAGAGTAACAAATGAAAAAGTTATGGTAACGGAGGCCTTGTTTTACAGATAAATCCTTTAGCACTCTTATGAATATAGTCTTTATATATTACTTTTTTTTCGTCAACCTCGTAGTACATGAAGATATTAAGATCTGCTTTAGAACACAGAAATCTTGTTGACTTAAAATAATAATATTAAAAAAATTGTGCTAGGTGTCCCAAAAATTTCTTTACTGACGATTTGTAAATTTACTGTAGAAAAGCAATGGACTTAAAATATACAAATGTATATGTGTATGTTTTACATTAATGGTGAAAAGCACTTCTAACATAATATAAGCAAAAATTTTAAGTCTACATTTACTATAAGTATTTAAGAGGAGCCAGAACTTCCTTTACCGACCATGTTAAATCGGCCATTTTCGATGTGCCTTTTCTCAAAATTTATTATAGATACAAGTTTGAAATTTTTTACACAAGCAAAATATATCTGTCACACTATACTAAAATAGGCTTTCAGCTAATTTTGAACATTTTATCAATTTACAAAAAATCGTATCAGACATAGTCAAATTTGACTCTTTTTTCCCTATAAAAAAATTTGTAAAAAATACATTTTTCAATTTTTAACAAAAAGCTCATATCAGTATATATTAGCAAGCCTTATGAACATGTCCTACGAAAATTACACACATAAGAACAGAAAACAGAAGTCTTTTCAGAAAAGTACATCGAACATGGAAAAATTCACATTCTTAGAAAAATTGAATTTTAATATAAAAGTACTTATCTGTCAGAACATTCCTCCCCCATACTTTGAATTAATCCGCATTTTTTTTTTCCTTTTAATTTCATCATCTGTCTTTTTTACTTCTTTTCTAACATCTTCCGTTTTTTTAATCGAAAGTATCTATTGGGTTGGCAACTAAGTAATTGCGGATTTCACTCATAGATGGCGTCAGTTGAATTTTTAGGTTTGCAGACGTTGTACAAATGTAAAACACATTTTGTTATTTGATAGTTGGCAATTCAGCTGTCAATCAGTAAAAAAAGTTTTTTGATCGGTTGCGTAGTTTTCGCTTAGCCTTCGTTGAAGAATGGAAAATCAAAAGGAACATTTTCGTCATATTTTGCTTTTTTATTTCCGCAAAGGGAAAAATGAATCGCAAGCTCATAAAAAGTTATGTGATGTTTATGGTGATGAAGCCTTAAAAGAACGGCAGTGTCAAAATTGGTTTGCCAAATTTCATTCTGGTGATTTTTCACTCAAAGATGAAAAACGCTCTGGTCGTCCAGTTGAAGTTGATGACGCCCAAATCAAAGCAAAAATCGATTCGGATCGTCACAGTACAACACGTGAGATTGCACAGAAGCTTCATGTATCACATACATGCATAGAAAATCACTTAAAACAACTTGGCAATGTTCAAAAACTCAATATATGGGTTCCTCGTGAACTGAAAGAAACGCATTTAACGCAACGCATTAACAGCTGCGATTTGCTAAAGAAACGTAATGAAAATGATCCATTTTTAAAACGACTGATAACTGGCGATGAAAAATGGGTTGTTTACAACAATATCAAGCGGAAAAGATCGTGGAGCAGGCCAGGTGAACACACTCAAACAACATCAAAAGCTGATATTCATCAAAAGAAGGTTTTGTTATCAGTTTGGTGGGATTACAAAGGAATTGTCTACTTTGAACTCTTAACACCCAACCGAACGATCAATTCTAATGTCTACATTGAAAAACTAACGAAATTAAACAATGCAGTTGAAAAAAAGCGGCCCTAATTGACAAATCGAAAAGGTGCTGTATTTCATCATGACAATGCAAGGCCACACATATCTTTGGTCACTCGGCAAAAATTATTGGAGCTTGGTTGGGATGTTTTGCCACATCCACCATATAGTCCTGATCTTGCACCATCTGATTACTTTTTGTTTCGATCTTTACAAAACTCCTTGAATGGTAAAAATTTCAATAATGATGATGATGTCAAATCCTACCTGATTCAGTTTTTTGCTAATAAAAACCAGAAGTTTTATGAACGTGGGATTATGATGCTGCCTGAAAGATGGCAAAAGGTCATTGATCAAAATGGGCAATACATTACAGAATAAAGTTATTTAGTTCCATGAAAAAATTGTCTTTGATTTTCTAAAAAAAATCCGCAATTACTTAGTTGCCAACCCAATAGATTTCAACAACTCTTTGTCGAGGTGTTTCGTTGCCTATATCATATATTCACCTGGTTCAATGTTTTATTTTCTCAAAATTTGTAGTTTTGAAACATTGCCTAAATTAAACTAAGATACAGCATCATGTGTATCTAAAGAGAGGGCTGCTATATATACAAATGTTTCCTTTGGTTCACCGGTCTAGACCGCGCTACTTACCCTTTCAATTGTGTTTTGGGTACAGCCATGTAAACACTCTTTCAATAATTCTGGATTGGACAAATGCTAAAAATGGGTCTCATAGCCTGCCTCCTCAACAGTAACAAGTAAACTGTTTTTATGATGATAAGTTTCCCCAAGCAATTCTCTCAGTTCTTTTTTAAACCTGCATCATGTATTGCAATTTGATGGGTAAAATCCATTCTGAGGTTTTTCATAAGTTGACAGTTGTATAAAAATATTGCCCACACGGCTTGTCGCATATTTTTTACTCTGGACAAAGATCTCCGTGTGGCTATACCGTAATAGGTTTGCAAACGGTTTCTGCCTCTGTCAGCCTTCTTTTTTCCAGTCATAGGTTTTCCATCTAATGGTTTTTGACCTCTTTCAAGCCCGCTAAGCTGAATTTATGATGCTGGGCATTTCGCGATTTTCTCATCACTAACCGAGGGGATTTTTGTTAATTTGAACAGCATAAAAGTGCCCTTTCTTTCAAACCAAAATAAAACGTGATTAGATTAATTAGATGAAGATAAAAAGAGTAGTGTGTGTGTGTGTGAATTAAATTATATATAGTGATATATAAATAAAAAAGAATTACAAGGAAAAAGAAGAGGGATAGAGGAAAACCACTAAAGTTGATAGATGTGTAGAATGAAATAAATCATCTATTCAAATGTTTCCTAGTTAAAGAGTCAGACGAGTTGAATCTGCGATAAGCAAGAGATGTAAGAATCGGAAGGAATGATTTGGTAAGCTAAGACTTTATTATTAGAATATAAACTAGGATTAGCTGAGTTAAGAAGGATTCGAGAGAGTGTCTTTATCTATTGTTTGATAATTAATAAAAATGTTTCTTGTCTTGCTCAAATACATATATTCAATTAGAGTCTTGAATTTAATGACTATTTAATTAGATGATGGCTGTAGAGTTAAATAATGTAGAAAATATATTCCCATACTAATTTTTGCATATTTTCACAAACGCATTTGAAGATGCTAAAAATCATTCTTTATATCCTTTAAGGGATATAACATAGCCCTTTTCAGGTAATCTATTTTTTGAGAATTATGTTCATAAACTTTGTTCTTATGAGATTCTTAGTTCAAAATCAGCGATGTAATATGCCATACGAATAATGAAGCGATGGACATGCTTCAAGATTTTCTTACACAATAGACTCATCTCAAGAAATCCTTCCCTTGATTTGATTTGACAGTCCATTACTTTTATCATATAAGAATAGATAAAGGATAAAGTTTATAAAAATAATCCCTTGCAATAGATAAACTGAAATTGCCATATTCCTCAAAGAATGCAGAATCTAGATACGAGTTTCTCAACAAATGGTTGTTTTAAGGTTCATTGTTTTTGTACAATAAATTTAGGAATCGTCTAGACGGGAACTCTTTTAGGACACCTGGTGTTTTGTTCCATGTCCACGATATTTAAAGAATCAAATAATTTTACAATTTATCATAAACATTAATTTTCAGGAAAAATATCAACAAAAATGGTCATCGGGTTGGTACGTATCGTATGAAAACTGGGCTGAAGATGAAGAAGAATTTTCGGAAGGTTCGTGTGCGTTACGTGACCATGAAGGTACATGGATAACTATGTCATGCGGGAAGAAGATGCCGTTTGTCTGTGAATACTCAACAGGTAAATAAATACAATGCAAGAATCTTAATGTTTTTGTTTGATATAAGAGGGGTGTTTTTTTCAAGGTTCGATCGGTTGCGAAGTGAAAACCGCAGTGAAAGTCAAAACTGTTTCATTTGGAACATTTAGATTCACCTTCAAGCTACTTTTCTACAAAGTCGTCGTTCCGACTGAAATATTTGTCGTAGCGTTCTACATCTTTCCAATGCCCTCGTCATAGAAGGCAATCAATTCTCGATACTGGTCTACAGCTCGTGGTCTGAGCCAAACTTCTGCCCTCCTAGCCAGCGTTTCATGTGAGCAAAGAGATGGAAAGCCAAGGAATGGGGAAACTAATCCAGACTGTATGATGGGTGTTTAAACACATCCCTCTGAAAACGCTGTAGGAATGTCTTTGTTGCAGCTGTAGTATGCAGTCGCTCATTATCACTCATGAAAGTTTTTCCATGCACATCACTCATTCGTTGATGGATTTCGTCAGGATTGCTGCCCTCAGCAAGCAGAAAGCGAATGATAGCCTACACTTCATCCGATTTCCACGAGAGTTTTCATCTCGCAACCGAACGAACCGGGAAAAAAAATGCTCTCATAACAATTGAAGATTGTTTTATAATCAGAGAACATTTTCCCATTTCATACGAGAAACCTCCTCTTTACTAACCACAGAACCGAATTATCGATAGATAATAAAAAAAATCATACAAAGATGAATTGCAATGAAATGCAATTAATATTTTTTTACTAGATGGGTAGAAAAATTACGAATACTAAAAACACATATCTATTGCCTCATTTTTATCCATCTATTTCTACGTTGTGGAATGTTACGGAGAACACAGAATCTCACTGGTCAAATCAAACATCGTTCGACTTCCCCGCAAGGAGCTCCTCCCCATGTCAAGTAGCATATGACTACTCTATATGTCATTTTTGAATAGAATTATGTTTCTCCTTAGTGTGTAGTCAAATAGAGCTATTATTTGAAATTTTTCCTTTTACTATAGAATACAACTAGTCACTATTCTTAAGTAATCCTAAAAGAAAACTTCAAACTCCCTTTTCAGTGGTAGCATCCGTAATAGTACATCCCCGTTTCTTCCTATAATGAAATAAACTCGTTTATTAAAGAGGTGGAGCCAAAGTTCTTTTCGTCGTGGTCGATTTATAAAGCATGTTAACTCAAATTAATCTAAATAAACTATAAATTTTCTTTTGTACACAACAGTTAATTGAATTAATTACACAGGTCACTAAATTATGGATCATAACTTTTCCCTCTTCAAGAATATTGATTTTCAGGTTTCAAAAATTGTAGGTCTCAGATTTAAAAATAAACTTTTCACATTTTTTTTTCTTACTTTCTGAGACTTGAGAATTTTTTGAATTTTAGAGGCTTGAAATCCTTAACATATTTTAATATTTGTTGCATCACATATGAGAGCATAACTTATTTCAACATATTTAAGAAACTGTATATCAAAATGCTAAAGAAATTTAATATAATAGTTTTACTTTTCAACTTATTTACTTTTTCATTTGCCATCTGATTTTACAACGTTTTTCTGAATTTCACTTGGTATGTGTGTGTGTGTGTCATCAAATTTTCGATCGTTAATTTAACCAACTTCCCATCAAGCTAGAGCTCTGAAATTTTGGGAACAGTTCTTATTTGCCTAACAATACAATATTTAGATATTTGCGACCAGTTTTAACTAATATTTTAATAATTTTTTTAATAAACTTTTCCACCATATAAAAACGTTGTTTTTAAAAACGTTGATTTTTATTTCGAATTATTTGTTACTGCAATATCTGCATACATCTTTACTGCTTATCTTTTTTTACAGCTTTTTAATGGATTTTTATATGTCATCCTATTTATTTTATGAAATTTAGTGGAAGTTGTGAATGCATTTCAAATAGATTACAAAAACCGTCCCCTTATTTTTCACTTCCTCCTTTTCATTGTACTACTTTTTTGTTTAGCTGAACCACCAGTTTTAAAGCCCTCTGTGGCTGATTCTTACTGCCCAGAACCAAAAGGCTGGAGAGATCTAGGTGGAGATTTTTGCTACTATTTTGACACGAAAGCTTCAATTACTTGGGCCACAGCCAATTTCGAGTGCATGAGAAGAGGTAAAATTTCTTAACAATTTTAATTTTTGAGACATTTGTTCAGAAAAGTTCGATATTTGTAAATAGTATATATGAATATATGTAGTAGTTTCACACAGCACACATGGTTAACATATGTGGTAACCATGTAATTTTTATAAAGAATTATAATACCTTTTAGAGAAGTTAAGAAATTAAAATTTGGGAATCAGCGAATCTATATCAGATAAAATTTGTACAATTTTCTGTAACTTATTTATTTTTTTGTTAAGTGTTCCTGTGAAAAGAGTTAAGAGAAATGAAATTGAATCATAATTATTATTAGTTTTATATTAATAGTTAATTCGTTTACAGAACGCAAAAATATTTTATCGTTCAAAGAGCTGTTGATCAATTATGTTGAATCTTTGTCACCATTTTCATTAGTTTGTACTAATTAATTATTATGCACTGCGTGTAAATGAGCAGTTTGAACTATCGGTGATCTAGTAATATACGCTTTAAGGTAACTGAACTATAAGGAAGCTCAAATCGATATCGATTATTTGACTCTTTTCTTCAAAAGGTACCTTTAAAATGAGGTTGCCTCCTAAAATCTCGTTCAGACTAAAGGAAAAGAAGCAACCAGTTCGCTCAATCTCATCACCTGCGGCCAGAAAAGTAAGGAGCTACAAAAAACAACAAACATAAAACGCCACTAACTGAAATGGCGACTTCGAATTCAACACTCGAAGACAGTATGTTCCAATCTAACGCTACTGGTTGAAATTACCCCATATGTAAAAATTGTTTTCGTCTAACTGTAAGACACTTCACTCATGAATCATAACTAATGATATGAACGGCTTCGGCGCATGAGTCAAATACATGAACCATTTCAACCAGAAACTGTCAATTACGTCAATGGAAAATTTCAAATGATACTCAATACAACAAATGATATACAGCTGTTGCAGTAATACATTAAAAAAAGAGAGAGAGAATTCTCTTTAAATATCGTTCTGTAAGCTCCTTAACAGTATGTTTGCATGGATTTTCAATACCGATCTGAGGCTACGTAGACACGCATCTGAGGCTGAAAGATATTTCGCTGGTAATAGGAGTTTATACTTTGACTTCAGAAATCGCGCCGAATAGAATTCCGGCAGCTTCGCAATTGTAGGACTTTCCCCCTACAAGATAATAGAAATTCATGAATAATCAACAACCGCTATTGGACTTTTCATTGATGATAAAAAACTTAACCGTGATTATTTGGTATGCCATCACGTCCGGGTCATCACTTCAGCCAGTGGTTTTTAATGGTTACTTTTAAAGCCGGTTTGGGCAGGGTCGACCTATCTGTGATTAAAGAGACTATGTTTTATGTCGTTTTTACGTGATCATAAGAGTTCATCAATGCGATTTGGCATATCCTCATGTAGTATAATTGCATGTCGTACGGCCGAAGAAAATTTCGGACAACACTTTTCATGAACGCAAGATCTGTTACACAAGTTGATCATGCATAGCGTCAGCAATGTTTGTACCAAATGTAGTTCTACAATTCGCAATTACGCCGTTCTGTATTACATCCGTACAGATAGTGAAATCACAGAGCGCTTAAAAGCTGGCTCATTATTTTATTCACAAAAGCTACAAGATAAAGCTTTTAGTCTTGGAGCACTGGCTTGGGTGGATTGGTTTTATTACCGTTGCACTAGAAGCAACACGGGGACTATTGGTAACGGACCTCGTAATTTTGAACCTCGGTCAAGTGACGAGGATGATTTCTGAGTTTGCATCTCCCTCTTCTAACTTCCATACCACGCCAACGGGAGGAATTTGGACTCCAGCAGGTTTAATGTGCATTAGCCCTGGTTACACGAGGGGTCTTTAATGGCATCAAGACTCGAACCCTCGATTTGAGGAGAACCATCAGCCGCGAGTCCAGGACCATGACCACTAGGCTACCGCGGCTACCAGACTGGAGTGGAGATTGACTTTTCAGATTTGAAGCCTTAGATGCCCACAGACGTCTTTCCGGTATTGGGGTAAAAGTCTTGGTTGTAAAAGTAATTTCATTATATGATCTCTTTAACGATCATTCCGACATCTACTAGAGCCACGCTCTTTGAGTTTCTATCGATTACCCTTGTGATATCATATCTTTCTAATTTTAAAAAGTCATTTTAAATGTTTCAAAAGCCCGAATGTGAGTAACATTTCCTAGATAAAAAAAAAAAAAAGACACATATGAAACTATAGGTTCAATTTGTGCAGTTTTGTAATATTTGGATCCAAAAGTTTAATCACTTCTTTACAGTTTTTATTAATAAATTTTCCTTCTCCATATGGACGTCCTGCAAGAGTAATATTCCAAGCTGTCAAAAAACTAAATTCCTTTTCTCTGTCGTAATTAAAAGAAGTCGAGAATCTTTGTTTCTTTTGAAGACCAAATTGAAAAGTTTAAGTGTCTTAGTTCTCAATTTTGAATTAAATGGATATTGAGTTAAAGTGTGAAGATGAGACTATCTCTTCTACAACAACGTTAGAAGTTAAAAGGCCTTATTCAACCATCCAGTGGAGATATCTTTTCAGCCTGATTGGTAGGACCGTCGACTTCGGACCCTTGGTCCAGGGTTCGAAACAACGCTGCCGCATCAAGGTCATCAACTCTCTTCTACTCCACGGGGTCGGAAAACCACCAGCCGCCGAACGATCTTCATAATGTCGATAGTAAATTGCCTTTCTTTGTAGTTTGGATTTGTAACTTAACAAATAAGACCCAAAGACGTTTTTTGAATACTTTCCGATTTCTTTATCAAAACATTTTAATTTATGGAGCAAAACATATTATATCCCGTATAAACAAGCTTAAAATAGTGAATAAAAGAGTTCCTCTCTATCAATTTTTTTTTTTTTTTTTTTTAAAAGCACGAAATAAGACACTTAGCTAAAAAGGAAATTGTCACTGAAACACAAAATCGCCCTCAAATTTGCACATACATTTTGCAAACCTGTGTAGCGTTACTCTAGTCTGTTGATGGCGCCAGCAGTGTAAATTCCCTCGAATTTATTTATAATCGATATAAAATTAGCAAAAATATATTAAAAAAGTAAATGAACGGAACATGAACTCTGTACAGTAAGATACTATTTAATTTTTAATCACAATAATACGCAAAAAAAAGTTCTGAAATCATAAAAAAATGGAATAAAATTTGTTTCAATTGGAGCTATACTAAACGAAAAGCCGCATTTGTCCACCGGAGATATGTTCTTTTAGTCACAAACTTTTCTGCTTTACACTGGCACTGATGCATTGTTGGATTGGTTTTTTTATATGATTTTTAACAGATCAAGCGTTGATCACGCAGTTTAAGAAAATGATGTCCATATGTATTAAGAAGTTTGACTGAAAAGTAAAGTCTTCATGCCAATAATTTTTTTTATTTATTTCACAACTTTCGCTATTCTCATTGTACATAAAAAGGTATGTGAATCTTCTATGTACTGAGCCAGTTATTTTTGGGCAAAAAGTTATCCTTTTCTATATATTTGCGTCAACCCGTGACTGGTAGGGCAAACTTATCGGGGAAGAATTCTAGTGATTGTTGTCAACAGCAGGCTTTAATGGTAGCAACGCCTCAATACTTGAACCTTAACTCCAAGTTGATCACCCTCTTCTTCAGCTCTCAGAACACCAACGGCATCTGTGAACAATGAAAACGAATGCATTACTTGTCAATCAAGCCTCGTAATAATATACAATTTAAAACATTTTATTGGAACCTTTGTTCTCTGTGTTGTAGGATTATTTAAGAGCATTAAAAGTAAAAAAAGGAAACTTCATTTCAAGTAATGTTTAAAATAGTTATTTTAAGTCTAAATAATATATATGCAACTGAATGAAACGTTATTTTTCAAAAAGCTGTACAAATTTATTCATATTTAAATCATTTGTTTTTTTTTATTCACTTTCCGTCATAAGACAAAAAATATAACCACTAATTTCCACGGACAAGTGAAGAAGAATACAGATAATAATCAGATACTTTTTATTCAAGATGTGAATACTTTAAATCATGAAAAACACCTACACTCTCTCTAAGGCTAATTTACCTAAATACGGCTGAATTACCGTTTGTAATAATAAATTTATGTATTTCTTATCGATTAACGTGAGTTCGAATAAGTAGAATACCTGAAAGTTCGATTATTGAACCCTTAGTCAATCTATTCTAAAATTCCTATTATCTCTTCATAATCAAAGCATTGCTGGTTTAGGCATCTCACATCGAATCCCGATCATTAAACTTCAAATACATTTTTGGACGATGAACGAAAGATATCATTGGGCACTTGGGCCGCGAAGTGTCCCTGGTCCGTATCTAATAACCTGTGAAGTCACTTAGAATGTTGGCATCTAGGCAGACTGCAGGAAGTGAAACTGTGAAGTTGAAGACGATGCACTGCTGTTGATTATTGAAATTCGTAATTGAGCTTATACAGCAGTGTTCATTACACTTCGTAATTTCAATCTAAACTATACAAATCATGTTTTATTTTAGGGAGGTGAGGTTTAATTTTAAGTTATTGAAATAGGAAAGGCCTCAAGGCTCCATAAGTCCCCCAATAGTTGAAAGGAAACTCACGATATAGCGCCACATCATTTTGATCGCAAAATTTTTCCTCGAATGACTCGCTTTAATATTTTTACGTGCATTAAACTAACGGAAGCTGTGAACGGTGTTAAGGTAAAAAAAATTCCCTTATATACAATTAATAATGACTGGAAGATTTTTTTAATTTATTAAACCGGCCTTGTTTTCTTCATGAATAAATGAAACTGTCAAAACATTTGTTTTTATAAATCTCATTAACACTAGGTTCTGTATAAGATATATGTGTAGTTTTTTTCTTATATATATATTGTGCACATTTAAAAATTTAATTTGTACTCCATTTTTTTTACATTTCTTTTTCTAGTATCTAAATTTGGGTTTGAAAATAATAGGTTTAAGAACAATTCTTTTAAAAAAAGATTATGATCGTTAAAAAAAACTGTGCATCTGAAACAGAGGTCACCCAATCTTTATTGGAAAGGGATCTTTTATCGTAACATTTTTTGGCTCGGCAGGTCAAGTTAGCTAATTTGAAGATATGAGGCTGTTTATAAGAAGATATTTATAAGAGCAGTTCTGCTCAAAAGGCAATGACAACAAAAAAGAGTTTAAAGGTACCAGGACATTCTAGAATATTATATCTAAGGTTCCTTGTTTTTGTGCGAAATATTTTTCAAATTACCAGTAGAGCTTAACTTTTTTCTGTGCCTAATTATATTTTAATCATTCTATCGAACTATAAAAGTAATTTTTTTTTTTGTCAAAAAGGTTTTTTCTTTCTTCCCTTTTTAGTTCAACATGGACATGTTGCCTGAGATATATTTGCATTTAGATAACATTTTAAAAGAAAACTATCACACAATACGGTTTCAAAATTTTCCTACTTCTATAAGGGGTACTTATGCATAGAATGAACCTATTTTTTTTTCTCTTTGACTAATAGTTAAGTTCTAAGAAATAATTTTATGTGAAAAAAGAAAAAGAATTTAAAATTTCCGAAATTACAAAATTTTGTAATTTTTTTAAGGAAAATGTACAGTAATATCATTAAAAAAGTTGGTTCCATATATTTTGTTCGTTGTTTTTAGTATGAGGAGGGAAATATTTTGCATATTTAGGAAATATTTTTAAAAATCGTTCCTAAATGCAAATGTCTGAAAAATTATATCCATATTCAAATCAAAGGGAAAGAAAACGTTTTTGACACACAAAAAAAATACTTTTATATTTGGATACAAGAATAAGGATATTTTAATATCATTATTAGAAACACAAAATTCTTAAGCTATACAAATAATTTTAAAAACATAAATGTCACAAAGAGAAAGATTCTTAAATTTAGTAAATCTTCTTTTGAAAGTACATTTAGATGGATGATGAAATATGGAAATATCTTTAGCCCTTACATCATTATTCGAAAACCTCTGTAGCAATTTTGTTCGTGCAAAAACTATATTAATCCGCGGGCCAGATAAAAAAAGATATATCGGGCTGAATTTGACCCACGGGTAGCAGTTTTCCGATCTATGAGCTAAAAGAACAGTATTTCCCTTTCCCACCTGTGATTTGTAAAAGAAATTGTCGAAATTGTGATTAAAAATATTACATATGAAACTCTAACATTAGATTTCTTTGCAGAAAAATGCTTATGTTTTCTAGTAAAAGCAATAGATATCTGTTTATCAAAAAGTAAGACTAACAGCTGAAAGGTACCATTTTTACAAATGTAATTTTAGAATTTTTTTTTTTCCCTAGGAGGCACTCTACTAAGCATTCATTCGGAAGATGAAGTGAATATGTTACGTAATTTTGTTAAGTATACGCGATACGTAGTTCTTATTGGTCTTCATCGTCATATGCAATATGGTAAGAATCTATGATTCATTCAGTTATTTAAACATTTAATACTACAACTTGATCTTAAATCCAATTTTCTTTCTTTTACATAACTAATTTATAAGGAGCATATGGCAATCTAATAT
This sequence comes from Nephila pilipes, assembly GCA_019974015.1. Lineage (NCBI taxonomy): Eukaryota > Metazoa > Arthropoda > Arachnida > Araneae > Nephilidae > Nephila > Nephila pilipes. Next base: position 67,737 of record BMAW01096615.1, on the reverse strand, counting down.
ATATCCTATAATTTTATTTTTTAACTCATATACGTGAATTATCCGATTTCGAAATTTTATATTTTCATAAATAAACGACACAGAATAATAAGTAATCCATAAATGCAAAGAGAAAATATAGAAGTGGTTTTTACAAGTGTTTGATATAACTTATTTTAGTTACACGTATAATGTTATTTCAATATGTAAATTCCTGCCAAACACGGCTTTAAGTGTCAGTGGTAATTGATTTTGCAGCGGCAGAAATCCTTTGTTTAAGTTCACATAAATTTGTGGGTAATGGTGGCGAAATCTCTTTATCTTTTACAATCCACCAAAAGAAGAAATCGCATGGGCCCATATCAGGTGGCATAGGTGATTGTCTGTGTAACGTTAAAGTCATCTGGTCCGCTGCGACCGATCTAACTGTGAGGTAGTTCCATGAAAGCTTTTAAAACAGCTTTTATGTAATAGCTTTCTGCAGAACACACAAGGACCATTTATAGTTCTTATTATAAATTTACCACCGTTTGCCTTTGTATTCAAGTATTACGCATTATTTTGTGTCATTTAATTTTGAAAATATGAAATTTTGAAATCGGATGATTCATTTAAAATAACCTTGTACATGTAACTAACTAATCAAATAAGCATATAATTGGTTTATTTTTGAAGAATTCTCAATAGTTCTTCATCATTGCTAAAATTCTTCAGCCACCTAAAAATATTATTCTATTACAATGAGTCTTAAGAATTGCTTATGGTACGTCATTAACTATATACAGTCTTTGTCGAACATGTTGTTTGTGTTGTCTTAAGTTTTAGCTGCATTTATCAATGCATTTGATAAGCTCATAGTTAAGATTAAAAATATCTGTGATAATTTCTCCTGCGATGGTTATTGATTAGATAGCAATAAATGGTAAATTTGTTTAAATTGTTTTAACAAGTTTTATTTTGTAGGTACCTCATGAAAAATAGGGGGGAAGTCTGGTAAAACATATAATGAATTTGAAAAAAAAAAAAAAAAAAGGCTTTTATACAACACAAATGTAACAAATTGTCTAAAATTTAAGAAAATCCTTTTCTTTCAAGAAATTGTTTCTCGGAATATTGTTAAAATAAAAAAAGAAAATAATTTTTTTTTTTTTTTTTTTTTGTGGAACTTTTAGTAATTTTGCTCAGAAGAACAAAAGTTTTCCCCAAAAGATAGCTTTCAACATTAATCTTACTTTCCATCTTAGCCCTCTTCAATTTCCATTTTAAATTCGAAAACAAATCCCTTTTCTTAAATCAATTTAATCAAGAAAAATTTCTAAATGAAAAAGATCAAATAAAATGTTTTTTTTATTGTTCAAAATTAAGTTTCTAAGAACTTTTCCATTTCACCTGAAAGAGGAAGAATTTGTTTGGGCGGATGGATCACCAGTGGATTTCACAATGTGGAATCCCAATGAACCTAATAACGATAAAGAACAATGCGTAGAGATGATAACAGAAACAATGAAATGGAATGATGTGATTTGCAGTAACCAGAGAGGATACGTTTGCTCAGTGCGTAAAAGTAAGTTGCAAATGCCCTATCTTTTTATTCAAATGCAGGAGTAAAATATTCTCCATAATAACTGTGCCTTAACAGAAATTGCAAATAAAAAGGCTAGATAAAAGTGTATCAAGATCGATAATAAACAAAAAAAAATCAATTCTAAATTATCATACATTTCATGACTACAAATTTAACATATTAACTGAAAAAATAGAGCTTGTATTAATAAGTTTAATGCCTGTCTGATAAATGATTAGTGATACATAGCGTACAAGTTTAGCCGAAATATGTATATTGGATCCGCAGCTTTAGACGATAGATTTTAACATTATTTGACATCCGTTAAAACGATTAAATGGAGTACAATTTAGATAATGTAGGTACTAAGATGCAGCATTTACAAGAAAATTCTAATGGAATAAATATCACGGAGCTTAAATACATTAGGAATAAAATAATGAGCGGCAACGAGAGGAGTATTCCGTCGCTATCCAGGATGTCACCAGGCACGTTTTCAATGTTCATAGGAGCTCAAATGGAAACGGGACTAGTTATATTCCTTTCCATGAGATTCCTATTTCAATGCGCTCGGAAACGCCTGATTTGCAAAGTTAAATCGATATCTTACATTGTCGTCTTTGCGACATTATTGAATGCATCCGCATCTCTTTCAAGGCTCCTTTGTGAATCCTGGCTTTTCAATACATGCAAAAAAAGAAAGCACAGATACAAAACAATACTATCACCTCCAGGCACCACTTCGGTGCGATCATCGCTCTGTTGGCACGTTTATAACTCTCGCGGACGATGTGCGCGCCATGCCTGGGTATAGTTACCATTTAAAATTAACCAAAGAAAATACAGACTTATGAAATTGTCATTACTTTTCTTTTAAAAGCTTCTACCAAACCATTCTTTGATTGATTTTTAATTAAAATTTTAATTAAAATAAAAAATTTATTTCAGTCCTTCCCAACAGAACAACTGAAACTCCATATAAATCAGGATGTATGAGTAAGTTATACTTTATTTTTTATTATTTGTGGAAAACTCTTTGATTTAAATTAAATTTTTATAGTTATATTTTGAGCACACACTTGCATCATTCGTTACAATACAAGTAACTCGTATTTATTTTTAATCTCAGTTTTTATTCCGTAATTGCTTCAATTGCTTAAAAGTAAATATTTCAAATTATTAAAGTTTATAAAAGTCAACCGATTTAACTTTATTTTAACTGTAACCATTTTAACCTACACACAATTTTTTATGTATTAAATATTTTTTATTATGTAATAAAATAAATGTTTCTATTTGTATATAGGATTATTTTACTATAATTAACAGTTATTTTATATATAACTTATCATTATGATATCCATTTGTTCAAAATTTTCATTATATGTAATTGAAAATTAGGCATACAAAATTAACTATAAAATCTTCATTTTCTATAAGAAACTTTATAGAACATTTTTTTCTATAAGCTTTATATAAGAAACTTTACAATATTTTATTCTCTTATTATTGTAAGAAACTTTACAATATTTTATTCTTTTATTATTGTATCTCTCGAGCTTTACTAAGTTGGTTATTTGTATATAGGATAGTTATTTGATTCAAATTTAAAAAGGAAATGAAACTTATATTTGTTATTTTATTCATTCAATAAATATATTCTTCGGAAAATAAAAGAAGATTAAAATTATAATTAGAAAGCTTTTCCTAATAAATCTTTTTGACTCACTTAACAATTAAAAATTTTGATCAAAGTCTGTTTCTGTGCGATTTAGATTTAACACTAATTAAAAATTGAATGTCTATCTTGTACGAGTATTTTCTTTAACACCGCAGGTTAAAATTCTAAGAAAACCTTTTTTTTTTTCGTACTTTTGTCATATTTCCATAGTTATCTTACACAATTTCACAATTTGCTGTTGTATACCACTTTGAAATTGACGCTTACTTTTTTTTTCTGTCCTTTTTTTTATTCAAAAATTCTACCCATTACAACATTAATACGTATAGAAATGTTTTTGTCCGAAATTGACATTTTATGTTAAGTGAAAATTGTGTTCCTTTTGTATTTGATCTGTAGATAAAAATGGAAATAAAATTCATGCTCATAGAAAGTTGGTAATTTTACTGAAAATCAAAAACTTAACAATCTTCCATGAATCTTATTTTGTGTATTAAGTCGTTCAATTCAGGTGTCAAATCTGATTTTTGTAAGTATCGATACATATTTCGTTGACAGAAATGGAAGACACTTTTGAACGAGCGCATAGAGCTGGGTGGGAGAGGGGATTCATGAATCCCATAATACCAGCAAACTATTGAAAAGAAGAATGGTCAAAAGTACAAAAATTAGTCACAATGTCATAAGATATTCTACTGTAAATCCTATAGTATGCGTTCAGAAATTCGTTCATATTAAATTGAAATTATTATTGTTTTTAATTTGTATTAAAGTAACTGATAACCTTAATTTTTCTCGGTAGTTAAAAGAATTAATATCACATCCTGGTAAGACATTCAATTTTAAAGCAGATGCATTTAGAACATCAATTCTCGTTTTCTTCCATTTCTTTTACTGTAGTTAAAGAATGTTTTCATCATTGAAAAAAAATTTGATATCTTGTTTTATAATGTATATATCCTCAATAGTAAAAAAAAAAAAAATTCTCAGAAGGTTTCAACATTCTAATCTTATCACATATACTTCAACAACGATACAAAAAATAGAAAAAACAAAAACAAAAAATTCCACGGAACCTTTATTGAGAAAAACATAGAACAGGTGACATCCTCGAATACCGCCACTGTTACAACACTATTTTTATATGTAGTCTTCATGAATTCAGAATTTGGAGCCTTGATAGATTTATCCATTATTGTACTTTCTACAAGGTAGTGATCGAATCATGTCTCCATGGAAAAAACTCCGGATGTGATCTCGCATTCACATGACTACCGCTTCAGCAATTTTAACAAGATTGCAGTTATGGATAAAAAAAAAAAAGTTATACCAAAATCTGTTCTAAAACTTTCAAACTTTACAAATCAACTGAATGGATTAGCGGAGTACATTAATATAATGCATAGTTTTAAAAAATTTTAAACATTTGCAGAAATTAAATGCTTGATATCTTTATAATATAAAATTTAGCAATAAATAACTTGCAATGTTGGCTTTCTAGAATATACTACAAATCGATTCTCGATACACTAATCATATTCAGAGAACTTTAGACGAACGCAGTGTCGAATAAAAGAATGTTTAAATATTTATTGCTGAGAATGAAATACGCCGATGCTTATTAATATGAGGGAGAATGCATTTAAAAAAAAGGATAATAGCCTTTCTCTCCCCACATCACTCATTAATCAATCAATGTTGACCTCCTTTGTATGATAAAAATATTACTTTCTGTAAGAAAACGGGTAATTCCGTAAAATTCAGTCGACCATTTTCGCCAAATAAAAACTATATCGCCAAACGATTTAGTATTCTTCTGAAAATGGAAAGTGCCGCTGAACAAAACGATATACAATGGATAACGGAAAGTAAAAAATCAAACACGATATATCCCATTCTTACTTTAGTGACATGACATGATTATTTTTTAGCTTTTATTCTACGGGTTTGTGTAACCTTGTTTATCTCTTACTCAACAAGAGTTCTATGAACTTCTATCATTAGCTGCTATTTCTCGGTTTTTTCACTTCACATATTGGGGGGGGGGGGGGATGATAAAAATTTGGTACCTAACAACTGCAGAACAGAACGCGGTAGATTATTTTCAAAACAATGCATTATTGGTATCAAGAAGAAATGTTAATGCACACAAAAATATGTCCTTTTATATAATAACGAACAAGCAATGGACGTTTGGAAAAGTTTTTTCGGGAGGAACAAAGATTGTTTCATTGTTAGCTTAACCTTTTCTAAGTAATAAATTAAAACATTTAAGAATGATCCATCATTTTCTCAGACTCGTTGAAAAACTTATAAAACTGAAGAATTTATTAAGAGGTGCGAAGTACAAAGTTTAGTTATTAAATAACATGACTGACGATGTAAAACATTTTATTTTGATGTCATATATATTTACTTATTATCACCTTCAATATACACCCCTCTTCTATTCCTATAACGCTCCAAAAGAATCTTTCATAGTTCAAACCAGTGCTGGAACTTTTCTGTCACTTCCTGCAGGACGCGTGCCGCTTTCGCTTTCACAGCTTCAAAGGACTCAAATCTTATTCCTTTTAATGCAGATTTCACCTCAGGAAACAGAAGTCGCATGGCTCAAGATCCGGCGAATAAGGAGGATTATCTAACTCCGGGATGCTGTACTTGGCTAGAAATATCTTAACAGACAATGTGGAATGAGCAGGCACATTGCCTTGGTAGAAAAATTTACCGTACGCATTCTTTGTCAATTCCTACAGTTTCAGCAATCACACGAATACTTAACCGAAGGTCAGATCGAACCAGACTAACGATTTTTTTTATATATTGTCATCCGTTTTTGAAGTAGAAGGTCGACCCGGACGTAAATCGTCTTCAACGTCTTTTCGGCCAACTTGAAAAAGCTTAAACCTTTCAAAAACACGTGCACACGATAAACATTCATTTCTTTTAAAAAAATTATGTTTAATTAGCGGTTTTTCCAGGTTTCATGTGAAATTTTGCAACAATTCGTTGCTCTACTATTAAACATCATTTTTCCGGCAAAACAAAAATAACTCTAATGCGAAAGAAGGCAAAGACTGTACGGATTTGCTTATAGAAGCGAGAGGCAATGCATTCGAAAGTGAAGACCTCGCGCTAAACTGCTGTCGGTCTCTGGCGTTTGGTGCATGCGTACTACTTTTGCAGAAGCATCAGTCTCGTTATTTAAAAGCAGCACCTCATACAAACATTCCATGGTTAACAACCGTTATAACTTTGCAGATCCGCTGTAGTGCTCACAATAAAGATAAGAGTGTAGAACTTGGCCTTATACTGCAGAGTAGGAAGCATGAGAGACATGCGACACCATTTAAAATCATGTAGAGTTGAGTTTATGATTGGTTAGAGCTCGGTTGTAATTATGCCATCTTTCATGATCAACAAGAATATGTGACAACTTTCATGATCGAGTGAGTGATGGTCGTGTTTAAAGGCGCAAGAGCCAGATGTGACCATGCTGCGCCAAACAAGGTAAAACTGCGATTTAGACGAAACAAAAAAAATTGAAAAAAGATAATTAGTTGACAAGGTGGGTAAAAAATAGAGATGGATCGATAGGGTATCCTGGGAGCGCGTAGTCTGTGTTTACCAAAGACAATGAACCACATGGGAAAGAAAAAAAATTACTAGTGTGCTTTGTGGGTCAGTATGCCCATACCTTCTTTTCAGAAGGCAAGTTCCTGAGGTCTTCTGGTATAATCCCCAGAGGCGGGTGTCCGGCTATACCCCCAGACGCTGGGTACCCATTTCAGTCGCCTCTTGCGGTATGCATGAGCTACAGTGGGACCCCATCACCATACGGGTCTTCATAATGAAGAAGACCCACTGCTATTTTGAATAAAATTTGGGATTTTGACCTCCGAAATTATTAGTGGTAGCTTGGCTGAAATATATCATTTTTTATGATCGACAGGAAATTGTGACAACTATGATGGGCTCTGGGAAATTGCGTCAATTATCAGAAATGTGAGTGATCGTGAAGTTTAATAGCGCAAGCAACAGATATATACCAAACATGGTGTAACTGTGATCCAGACGTTTGAAAAATTGAAAAAGATGAAAATTACTTGTCAAGGAGATTCGAAAACAGAAAAAGTGTTCTGGTGGTGTGTCACCCGGATCGACCAGAAATTGCGCCGATCCTTCATTAATAATGGGATTTTAAACAAGCTCCAAAAAAAAGTGCTAATAAAATTCAAATAGCAGAAAAGATTCCATTTTCAGCCGAAAATACGGTTCTTTCTGACGTACCCCCCCCACCACCCTTTACTACTTCAAGTACTATTTGAAAAATATTTCGTCAGTGAATATTTACGTAATCGATTTCAATAAATGTTAAAATGAAATATAAAAACATTATTTTAAAAATATATTCATCCAATGTAAAGCTGTCTTTTTTTCCAAAATTTTTTCTTTCAAATAATTTTAAATCCTTTGAACTATAATAATATTTTACAATAGATTTTTGAAATGAAATACCCGATTGCACTCTTAAAAAAAATTCACGATATGGTTTTTGAAAATTATTGTATATAACTCACGAGAGATGGCGCCAGGTTTTAGGATAAGAAGGAGAGCTTACCAGTCTACTTTCGACCTGGAGGATGAGAAAAGGAATAGAAACGTATTTATACACCCGAGTCTTTTAACTAAGTTAGTTAAAATAAATGGTGTCACCTGTTTTCATATAATATGTCTAGCCTTGTGATTTTTTTTTCTTTCGGAAATGTATTTCAATTTCCTTCACCATAAGATACATATAAAAACAAAAATTTAGAAATTAAAGGGAAGCAAAATTACATTTAGGACAATTAGCTATTTTAATGCATTGAGAGTTTTCCTGCATGAAATATGAATCTATTAAATAATTAGGGGGTTGACCAAAATTTTTTTTTCAGATTTGGTTTTAAATTAAATATAAATTTCTACACTGTAAACACACACATTCTTTTATTATTATTAATTTTTAATAATTTGAAAACACAATATTATTTTCGGCGAGATAGATTGTCCGAATAATTACTAAAATGGCTAAGAAATAAATGGTTTTCAAGACTTCCAACACTTTTTAAGGATACCAGGACAGACGGGAGAACAGAATAAAATATCGAATTTAAGACTCTTTTTGTGACATTTATGTTTTAAAATTTTTCGTGGAGCTTAAGACTTTTGTATATGCCTAATTATGATAATTTAATCATTTTATTGATCCATAAAAGTATTTTTTAAGTCAAAAAGATTTAATTTCCCTTTGAGTTGAATATGAGCATTATTTTTCAGATAGATTTTTATTTAGGTACCATTTTTAAAAATACTATGCCATAAATATACAAAATATTTTACTCCTCATACTGAAAACAATAAACTAAATACGTGAGTCAAATTTTTTAGCGTTATTACTATATGTTTTCTTTGAAAAAATTATAGAAGCTTGTTATTTTGGAAATTTTAATATTCTTTTTTTTCATACAAAAATTATTTCTCAAAATTATGGTACTACTTAAAGAAAAATTATTTTGGTTCACTGCATACTTTGCAGAAGCGCAAAAAAATTTGGAACCATATTGTGTAATAGTTTTCTTTAAAATCGTACCTAAACACAAATATATTCAACTAAGAGGGGAAAAAAAACCTATCGGACAAAAAAAATATTGCCTTTATATTTCTACAGAGTGATTAAAATATCATAATTAAGCACACAAATATCTAAATTCTACTGATGCATTTGAAAAGATGTATATCACAAAAATAAGATGTATTACTCATAGATATGATATTCTATAGAATTCCCTTTAATGCGAGAAAATGTGAAGAAATTTGATAATATTTTTATATAAAAAAGGGCACCGAGTAGTGGTTTTTAAAGTAAAAATAAGATTCCATTCAAAACCAGCATAGATGCATTGTAGCACGTGTTTGAGTGAGAGCGATGTTGAAGAATATTCCACCAAGCAAAATAGGGAGAGCAATACTTTTCTATTTTATTTATTTACAGTCCCTACGTACCAATTATACATAAACAAATAATTAAACTATTTACAAAATATACAAGGCTTCCTAACAGCCCATACTTCGACTTAACTCGCTTTTGCAATCAGGAAAATTGAATTACATCAAAACAAGTAATAACCCGCCTTACACGATCAAGATCCAAATGTACTCTGAAAAATTTCCCATGAACCCATGCGCCCTCACTCAGACGAGACAAGGCGTCTCTTGGCGATATCCATGTAAATTATTTCCAACAAGAGATAAAGTGTTTCCTTTCTCTGGATATTTAATTTTTATCTGAGAAATTGAAAAAAAAAAAAAAAAAAAAAAAAAAAAAATAAAAAAATATAATTAAAAAAATTTTAAATTTTTTTATTTAAATTTCTTAGGATAAAAAAAAAAAAAAAAAATTCATGCATTAATGTAAAATTGTAACCAATAAATTATTTCTTTTTAGATGGTTTCACTGTAAGTGCTCTTCTAGGAGTTATCTTTTGTATTCTCTTTGTTGCCGCTCTTGTTGGCGTGGTCTTCTATTATTTTAGACTTTGTGACAGAAGATACGAACGTGTCAAGAAGATATCGGGAACCAAAATGCTTTCTACATCACACGCGGATAAAAGACCTAAATATAGAACAGAAATCACACTGGAAGAAGATTTAACTTATGAAACCATGACAAATGACATATAGAATCCTATAAAGCGTATCATATTATGGTTTGCTGTACAAATAAAAACATCGTGTCGTCAAAATGTGTTTCATTTATTTTCTAAATGCGTAGAAAATCGCTCAGTTTTGATTAAATGAAAAGGTACAGTGGTATACTATAAAAGAAATATTTATGTAGTATTCCTCGTTTGTCAATCACTATACAGTCTCAAAAACAAAACACTTAAATTCAAATCTCTTTTCGTTTCAATTTAATTTTTCATCTTTATTGTCACATGCAGATTTAATTCTATTACGACGACCTCTTTTTAATAAACTAAATCTAAAACATCTCAAAAATACTAATTTTGGACTACTTTTTATTATTGCCACTCCAATTCAAAATATTAGAATAACCAAAAAAGGCCTTGTACTGTCTTATAAAATGCATCTGCGAAAGTGAACAACGGAGACGTTAACAAATTATCCAGTGTTCATAACAGGCTTGCGTATGGAACATTGCTCACATGCGTTTAAAGAGTTTTTGAGATTTTATAAGAAATTATTTAAAAAAAAAAAAATTGAATATTTCCAAGGACAATTGAAAATATAAGATTATTTACAAAATTTTGTGTTCGCTCAGCTTTAATGATAAAATTTGCTTAAATGGCGTCTCTGCAGAGCAAGAGTGCGCATTATAATTTGTTTATAAATCAGCTTTAGTCAGTCGGGGGTTAAAAATGGGCTACATGAAAGACATACTATGATTGTGACTCTACACAATGAGAAACTTAGTTAACAGATGATAGTCGAAGAAAGGAATCGCTCTAAAGGAAATGTCTGTAAAACTTTCCATGATTATTCTAAAAACCAAAATTTTAATAATCGTGCAAATACTGGTCCTAAACCATTAACTACACTAAAACAAAACAGAATTCTAAAGCATATCGTGAGGAATAAACCGCTTCAAGAGCTTGAGATCCTTAAATATAAAGTGACGAGAATAAGGAGGGCATGCTTTAACAACTATCACACTGCGACGATTCCATAAACGTGAGTACCAATCACGTGTGACCAAAACAAAGCCGCTACTTACTTGCAGGCAAAAACGTGTAGAAACACGGTAGAGGAAATACAGATTGTACAATGGGTTATTCAGCATTGAAACAACATACTTTTTTTTTTAGCAACGAATCGATGTCTTACGTTTCCCACCATCCAACAACAGCAATGCATTCCACAGTTATCAAAATATCCGTGTTTGTTAAAGCAAAAACATTTTACTTCAGATTGATCGAAACGCTGAGTGAAGTTTAACATTTATTATGATTTGAGGGCGTGTGAAAGCTGAGGATAAAGGAGAACTCTGTATTTTGAATGAAAGGGTAAATTCTGCAGAATATACGTAGAGGTATTTGAACATCTTATGATTCTATTTATGGAAAATATATTCGAGGATGACATTATCTTCCAAGCTCCTGGATCTTACCACTTGTCAACGGCTCTCCACTTTATGGCTTGGAACAACAAAATTAAATTACTTCCCAGGTCAAACAATTTGCCTGATTAGAACCAAATAGAGAGTTTAATGAAGAAACATTTTCGAGAATTAACTCCAGAATATCCTTAATCTTCAAAAAGGAACTCGTAAAAAGCGTGAAACCCGTATGGAGAAGTAACTATAAGAAAAAAGTTAGTGCAAATTTAATGCATAGTATATCAGATCGTTCTCAAGACATTATTAAGGTTGATGGAGAGGCCACTAAATATTAACTATTCAGATTACTTTTTGAAAAATAAGGTATGCTATTTTTGCATGTTATTCTATTTCTTAAGCTTTTAGAAAAAACAATCATCGTAAAGAACTGTGCAAATAGCTTATTAATTTTTTTAAAGTTATCTTTATACTCAGTATTCACTGGTGTCCAAAAGATAAGCGTACATCGTGAAATGGGGAAAAATGGGAGTAAATATTATAGAATTTGTTTGGAATAGCTCATGGGGGGAGAGCCATCTATTGAAGCTACATTTATACAAAACGTCTCAGTTGGTGTCTTTATGCACAACACACCAGAGGACGACGAAACACCTACGGATTTGGTCAGCTCACTCGGGATGTGCAGTTCAGACTGATTTTGCGCAATTCATGTGCGATTCATTAACGATTTAATAGAATGTAAGATGGAACAAAGACGACGACTAAACAGACTTTCAACAAGAAGAATCATTGGAATGCCCGAATCCTGAAGATCACAAACCTAAGTGACTCGAATTCTGAATGTGCCTCAAAGTGTGATCTCAAGACATTGGCAGAAGTCAAAAAGTGCAAGAAATATTACCTGACAACCAGTACTAGGTCAGCCAAGAGTTGCAACTGTTCCCCAAAAATTGATGTCTGGTTGTAACTGTGTGATGTCCAAATAAACAGTATGTTAAGGAACAGAGTTCAGTGGTCATAGCCATTACAGGAGTACGAGTTTGCAGACAATATGTTTACAAAAATCTTAATTACGTTGGTCTCTTATGTCAGACGAACAGCAGTTTGCATACCCCTTACACCTGCGCATCAACGCGCTTGTTGAAAATGGAGTTCTGAACATCGGACAGTGGGCTAATGTGATGCTCAGTGACAAATCTCGCATCATCGGTAGATGATGAGAATCAGTGTAAATACCTTCATTGATTTTCATCAACTAACGATATGACGAGAACGTGGAACTCGTTTTCACTTGAGGAAAGTCACAGAAAGACTTCGTTTTCTCTTAAGGGGAGTCATAGTGTAGGCAGACATTATGCTGGACGGCCGAACAAACTTCCATATCTGGAATGATAAAATATACAGAGACGAAGTTCTTGAGCCTTATGTTCGCCTTTTTTAGATACTGTCAGTCCCGATTTCATTGTATGAATGATAATGCTCCGAGAAGCTTAATCGACAATTTGTTTGAAACAGAAAAAATTCAACACATTCCGTGGTGTGCTTACGCACTTGATCTGAATTCAATCGAGCATGTGCGGGATATGCTTAGGAGATAACCTGCAGCCATTCAGCATCTACAAAGTGAGCGACTGAGTGATTGTTTTATAAACGTCGCACTGAGAAGCAACAGAGGGCTTTTAGTAACGGGTCTCGTAATTTTGAAAGTTGGTCAAGTGACGAGACGACATCTGAGCTTACCCCACCCTCTCTAAATTTCTACATCGTATCAAAGGGAGAACTTGGGACCTATTCTAGTTTTTTTGTTTTGTTTAGCTTAGTTTATATTAACCTCGCATTAAAAGCAACACAAGAGCTATTGGTAACGGACCTCGTAATTTTGAACTTCGATCAAGGGACGAGGACGACACCTGAGCTGGTACTCCCTCTCCTAACTTCCTCACCACGATAACAGGAGGACTTTGGGCCTCGACAGATTTAACGTGCATCAGCCCCGGCTACATGGGGTCTTTAGCAGCCAAGGATCGAACTCGCGACTGAACGAAAACCGCCGGCCACGAATCCGAAACCATGACCACTAGGCTACCACGGCCCATTCTGTAGACGAGCGCTTTACTTCTGTACCATCGGTGCTTGTAAGCTGTGTGGCAATTCACGAATTCGGCAGTTGTCTGAATGTTTATACCCTCGCAAATTGAAAAAAAATATTGATTTCCAATGTTCTTCTGCTGAAAAACATTTAAACTACCTAGAATTCCGTCATTAAACTAAATAACGGCATCATAGGTTCCAGATTTCATAGTTTTGGAGCAAACTAAAACCTTTTTTTGAACTGTTTGTCAAAACGAAACTAAATGAAAAATATGTTGCCAGATACGATTATCCTTATTTTTAAAGGTTTTTATTTAAATTTATCTTTGCTTATTCATATAGAAAATATTGTTCTTAAAATTGAGAGAAAATAAAACGTGAATAAGCGGTTTCGGCTCATTTCCCGTTTACAGAAGTACGCTTTTGGTTGAAAAATTTCGTGATTAAGTGTTTTTCATAACTGATTTTTTAATAGCCCTCGCGCGCGTATTGCTTTTATAGTGTGACGTAAATAAAACCAAAAAAGATTTCTTAATCAGATAGGGATAAAATTCAAAGAGATTCTTAATAAGCCACAAGAAAAGAAATTAATAGTTAAAAAACGATATTTTAACCGAAAATGGTACTTTGAAGGTGTACTGTTAACTTGGAACAGTTGCTGATTCAGGCATGGAATAACTGCTTATGTTACACCTTGCAACAATTGCACAACTCAGATTGCTTTCAGTATTTTACTTAATGATATAGTTGTAATTCTCGTTTTCCGATAAGTGATGTGAGCCCCGTTAGAGAAAATTGTTTGTGTCTTTACTTACGTTTTAACTCGTGTCGATTTTCAAATAACAGGTGATTTAGGTTTAATTTATTATTTAACACATTCACGGAAAGTTTTGAAATGTTCCTTCTTTGAATTACTTTTAAGTCCTCACATATATATATTGACAGAACAAGGTTTTTTATTTTGTATATTTATATATTTATACATGACATTGTGACTTACAAGCCGTAGTTTACATTAAGAGAATTAATTGTGGCATCAGTACCTATGGGATTGGATTGGTCTTATTAACGTCGCACTGGAAGCAACAAGAGGGCTATTTGTAGAATATCCAAGGGAACCAAGCTTACCCAAAAGGTTTAGAGTTACACCCCCCGGGAGACAATCACCCCCGCACTCAGCATTTATTGACAAAGGAACATAAGATATTACGAAATTTCAAAATCAAAATGAAATAAAGCTGGCAATGAATTTACAGAACAGAAAATGTACGAAGGACTACTGGTGACGGATCTCATAATTTTGAATCTCAGTCAAGTGACGAGGATGACACCTGAGCTGTCACCATCTCTCCTAACTTCCCCATCACGCCTTCCAGTACCTACGCGATAAATATTTGACTGCTATAACAGTACTTTCCGTGAATTTGTTAAAATCAATAGAATAACAAAATCTCAGAATTCCTTTCATTGATTAAAAAGAACCAACATGTTAAGTGTAATGGTGGAATTGAATGGTGCAAGATCTAGATATGCCTATACTACATCAAGGTACATGTGTGATCTAGACGTATGAAAAAAATACGGAAATAAACTGGTTGTTAAAAAAGATTGAAAATAGAGGAGTGCAAAGATATTCCGAGAGCATGATACCCGTGTTTACTAAAATCATTTAGCCCCTTGGGAAAGAAAAAGATCATTAGATGTCTTTAGCATGATCATTAGCATAAGAAGATAAGCCCCTGGGAGAAAATAAAACTAAAAACATATAGCAGGTCGAAGTACAATACACCAAGTTTCAAATGAAGACGTTTTATTCACATAAATACAGTGAGTGAGAGATAATAGTTTAAAAGGCGCAAGAGCCAGGTGCAGTTCCAAATAAGGAAAAGTTAAGATTCTGGAAAAAATTTCCGAAAGATAAAAATTGGTTGACGGGGAGGTTCGAAAACAGAGAAGGATCGCTAGGGTATCCATGGGTTTAGTTTAGTTTAGTTTAGTTTTTATTAACGTCGCACTAGGAGCAACACGAGGGCTATTGGCGACGGACCTCGTGATTTTGAATTTCGATCAAGGGACGAGGACGACACCTGAGCTGGTGCTCCTAACTTCCTCATCACGCCAATGGGAGGACTTTGGGCCTCGATAGATTTAACGTGCATCATCCCCGGCTACACGGCGGGAATTAACGGCCAAGGATCGAACCCGCGACTGAACGAAAACCGCCGGCCAAGAATCCGAAACTATGACCACTAGGCTACTGCGGCCACAGGGTATCCAGGGGACGCGTCACCCGTGTTTACCAAAGACAGTAAGCCCCTTGGGAAAGAAAAGGATCACTAGAATGTCTCAGTGTCGTGATGCTTTCCTGCCTAAAGAAAGCAAGCCCCTGACATCTTCAGAAGGTAAAGTTTTGAATAAACAGAGTTAAAATTATTCACCATTTAGCTAGAAAATCGTGCCCCCCCCCCCTATTCTCCTTTTTTTTTTCGTAGTTACAGAAAGATATTTTTCCTATTCGAAACAGCCGTTTCATATCAAGGTCAAAAAATACATTTTCATACAGCATCATGATGAGGATTTTCATTTGCTCTCGTCAACCCTATATTTTTTATTCTTATCTTAGAAAAATAGATTTTTCTTTTGAATTATTTAAATTCCTTTAATAATAGAAATGTTGAGACTTTTATATATACTTTCAAATTGGGGTTTCTTTATCTTTTTCATTGCGTTACTTTCACGTTAAAAAGTATTTTTATAAGAATTTACCCAATCACATCATGTAAGAAAAAGAAATAAAACATAAGCACCTCTTTCTGTTTTTCTAGATTATTAATTACATTTTCTAATGAATGTTATTTAAGTATAAAGTTTCATTTAATTGCTGATCTAATTAGAATACTTAAATATCTGTCGATTCGATAAAGGAATTCTATTCAAATTATGAATGTGGATTTTTCATCGAACTTCAATTTCGATTCTATGCTGAAACATCATAATATCACTTTTACATAAAAATTACAGTTACTCAAAAAAACAAAAATACCTTTTCATTTTATTAATACTAATAAATTAATATGTAATTCATGAAATATGCGCAACAAATTCTTTAACCGCATTTAGACATTTTTCACTAAGTTTTATTTAGTTATCGCCAAATATATTTTAAACTCCTATACACGGCTGCCAGGAAGTGTAAAAAATGTTTTATCTCAGTCACCAATAAGAAATTATTACCAATTTGAAATAAAAGACATTGCTGTAAAGAAGTTAGCATGGCCCAAGATATTCTTGAATTTGTTAAGTGCCAGGTTGATATGTTTCATCAATTTCAGGAAGCTCCTTCTCTTTAAGCACGGGGAACTGGTAAGGTTACATGCTTCGTGATGTACTTACCGATAACTAGTGTAGAATATTGATTAACTTGGCATTTTCTCTTTCGAGTTTTCAAATTTTCTCCTGCATGAAAAATTTAACTGTGTTGATAAACCACTACGACAAGAATAGTCTCCACTGAGTCAAGGTCAATTTGAAAGACCTTTCTATGTGACCTTGGCTCAGCAGGGTGGTATCGGACTTTTATTTTGTTATCTCATTTCCGCTAAGCACGAATGGTTGGTTGGTTTTATTGACGCAACCGACCGTATGTTTGGATGAATAAACGTCCTTTAAATTACTAGTGATCAATATCTCACGTATATAACTGTTACGAATATTTATATTACTTGACGTAAAGGGAAGAAAAGAAGAGAAATGTATTGGGGTTAACATGGAGGAAGAACGAAAACTGGGAAATTTCGCTAGGGTATCCAGGGGGGGGGGAAGCGTCCCTCGAAATTATCAAAGAAGATAAGGGCCACGAAGATGTGGAAAATTATTAGGGTTAATTCATCAGGGTTAAATCTCATATTTTAGAAGGTGAAGTTCTGAGGGAACGGGGAGTGGGGAACAACATATTGATTAATAAGTTGCCCCTCGTTCATCTCTAATCTTATTTCTGCTTTTCGCACCTTTATGCTCCGTTTTTCAAGTTATCAGAGCTCGTTTTCTTAAGGTTTCAGACATCTTCTGTCCCGATTGACCTGTTAATCAAACAGTATTACCAAAACACGAGGTTTTGGTAGCTCTGCAATCACACAATCGTTCAAACAAACAAAATTATTGTGTCTATGGGTTATAAAGAGTACGAGAAACGTTATTAAAGAGTGTCTAAGGATATACTAAAGAAAAATTATAGCTTTGTTTTCTTACTGTTAATAACGTATGATAGCTGAATTTTATGCGTTATACTGCGACGTCGGAGAGCATGAAAAGGGATTTGGGTAAAAAACGGCCTTAACAAAGTGATTGCAGCTGATTTCTAATGTCACATTTTCAGCACAACACAAGGGCTATTGGCGACGAATCTTGTAATTTTGAACTTCGGTCTAGTAAAGAAAAAGACACCTGAGGTAGCACCTCCCTCTCTAAACTTCCATACTACGTCATGAGAAGACTAGTGACCTCGACAGATTTAACGTGCATCAGTCCCAGCTACACGATGGGTCTTTTGTGGCATCACGGCTCAAACAGACTCGAACGAAACAGCGAGTTCATGACCATGAACACTGGGCTATATCTCGAACCCCCAATTTAATGCACATTAACCTCGCTGCATGGTATATTAAGTGGAATCGGAGTTTGAACCCGTGATTCGACAGAAAGAACACCTTTCGTGAGCTCGTGGCAGTGACCACTGGATAATTGAGGCTATAAAGTTCACTTTTGTAGAAACTGTACCAAAAAATACTAACAAGCTTGATTGACTTATTTATCAGAGGATATGGAGCAACAAAGACTATTATTTCCATCTTTCAAGCTCTTTTTAAAAACTCTTGCAATTCTTACGTTCTTGGTAAGCGTTTATGCTTTGAATCAAGAGACATAAATTTAAATAATCTGAAAATAATTTTTCTGTTCCGATCATCACCGATTTTTCTTTTTTACAGACTTTCCTTGCCAACCAAATTTTTTCTTTTTTTATTCTGTCTTGACTACAATTTAAACAAATGTTAAGTACGACTTAGTTTTTGTTCTTTCACCTTAACCATTAACATCACTCACTCAGCTCTCAGAGTTAGAAGCAATAATACACGATGTCACGCCATGTCAGTTTCACAGAAGCATACATATAGAATATCTATGGGTACTCCCCTGTTACAGCGGCGGCCGACGATGAATCGCCAAGCGACTATTAAATATCACCAAGGTAGGTTGTATCGCAAAATATGCTTCAAAAGTTTGGCGACGACCTAGGCGTGATCGTAATTTGACGGACGTCACTGTAAAAGGAAAGTACCAATCTAAGTTACGTAATCAACTGAATCATATTAAATTTCGTGCTTGACATCACATATTATTCATAAAATCTAGTAAAAAGTATCTTCAGTTGATTTTTTATTCAAGTCATTAGAATGATTAAATCAGTATTAATTGTAAAGATAACAATTTGAGCTCTTTTGATTTCAAAATAAACTATAATAAGTTATTTTCAATAGTTCCAACTCGTGTTTTGAATTCCTAAAATACTTTTCCCACCATTCCAAGAGCAAACTGTAATTAGGGATGTTGAAAAGGGAATGTGTGAGAGAGTGTTGCGTTTAATTTCACAAGAACCATACATGGCTATGCTGCATCAAACAAGGTATAACTGTGATCCAGACGTTTGTTAAGTGGAAAAAAGGTAAAATGTAAGAAACAAGAGAAATGGGTTCCAAAATAGAGAAGGACATCTAGTAAATCCAGAGGACGCGTTATCCATGCTTACCAAAGACAGTAAAGCTTATGAGAAAGAAAATATCACTAGGGTTCCTCGGCACGTGAAGCTCTTACTTATCCAAAGTTGATATGTTCCTCAAAAGATTTATATATATACTATATCACACTCGTATATCAATTTTAAAAAAAATCAAGGGTACTTTTCAATTTCGCCAGCGCAAGCGATAAAGTCGCCAAAAATGATACAACCGACACCAAACGGAATATGTGTTTACTGAGCGTTGTCGCCAATAAAACCTGCTTGGCGAGATTTACGCCAACGAATTGGAAAAGTACCAAAACAAGCATTGCTTCTTCGACTACGAACACGGTACAGATACTAAATGGCGAAAATAGTTGCAAGAAATGCTAATATTCTAAGCAAATATTAATAACGAATATTGGTGAAAATGCAGTTTAGCGTAACCACTTGGCGAGATTTGAAAAATTGCCAAATTTGGCGATTTTTATATATATTCGAAAGGGTTGCCACGGCTAAAGCCACCGCAGAGAGAAAGCATGGTAACCACAATTAGCAAAATATCGCCAAAAAATTCCTGTCGCCAACGGGTGGTTACGCTAAACTGCATTTCAACCCGAATATTATTAAATAGAAGTACTAACATAATGTTTAACAATATTATAGATAAAAATCATAGCCTCTATAGTAGTATAAAAATCGTGAAACTCGGCATACGGGCTTTTACTACATCTGCGCCAAGAATTTATGTAGGAAACTAAGAACAAGTAAACTCATACAAAAGAAAATTGATTTTGTTACTAATTAACAAAGATTTTAATTGTAAAAAATAATTAGAAAAACATTTCAAACAAAATACGTATGGCTGTTATTTTGCCATGAGATTTTTTTTAACAATATATGTGCATGAAAATATTACAAAAGTCATAATTCTTATCTCAAAATTATGTGTCAAACAATAAATAAACGTCATAAAGGATCACTTCTGCGTGGAACAGTGTAATATAGTATTACGCATATTACAGCAAACAACACGGATCCACAAATTAAGATGCCAATCAGACCTTCGATGTAGAAACTCTGTTCAATACCTAGGGAGGAAAAAAAGACGAGAGAATTAATTTACAAACATATGATTGTTAACGAAGTATAAAATGTAAATAGGACAGCAGTAAGATGCATTTAAGTTTTTGTTTAAAAAAAACATTTGAACTATCTACGTAAAGTCATTTATAAATCCATGTCAATAACAGAAATAAATTAAGAAAAAAAAATTTTCAGTGGCAGTATAAGTCTGGAGTAGTGCTGTTTTAATTGGCTTTCAAAGCCTAATTTCTTGTATGCCAATTGCCACGCTTAAATGCCGCACATGTTAAATTGGAGTGAGAAGAAAAACAAGCTTGAAGTTATGACGTATACTGTATATAAAGACGCTTTATTCCTAGAGCATTAATTTTAAAAAGAAGCTTAAGGCATGCAGCAACAAAAGCGGAAATTGCTATTAAAAATAAAGATACTTCCCTGTTACAGCGGCGCCCGCAAAATTACGATTACGCAAGGTCATTGCCAAACTCTTGGCGATATTTCTTAGTCCTTTGGCGATTCATGTTCGGGCGCCACTGTAACAGGGAAGTAACAAAATAAGATTATCTCTGCGAAGTAACAATACGAAATGAAGAAGACGACTGAACTGTGAGAATTAAATCTCAAAGCACAGACATTATATTGTCCACCATTGATACTTAGATTGATTTGACGAGTTTTAACTTGTATTTTTTTATCTTTCTGAACACTTAAGGTAGGTAGATAGTTTTCAGGATAAATCACAAATTGTCTATGAGAAACAATATTACGTCTGTTCCAGTCTCAACAACCAAATTTTATCTAAAATCGTAAAATGAATGTTTTACTTTTTCCATATTCAGTTTCAGATGAATTTTCCATTCAATCTTCACTCTAAAGTATTTTTATTTCCTTCTAACTAGGAAGAAAAAATATCACGAAAAAATCAGATTATGTTTACATTTCTAGAAACTAAACCAAAAATTTTACGACCGTTTCCATTTCCTCTACCTTAATATAGAAATTAAAGTATTGTTATCGGAAAAAAATATGGTTTACGTAACACACACCACCTTTTGATCATAACACTTGTAATCAAAACATTTATTCATACATTAAATTCAAGATTAATAAATGAAACTACCAATTTAGAAAGTTCCTTATTTAGCAAAGCAATTTATAACGCAAGGGTATCGTAAAGTTGTAATCATTATCAAGAAATAACCGAGATATCAGGATAATATTTATTCTGCATACCATTTCATCGGTTCAAATCGGGAATAGGGTGTCCCCTAGGAGATTGGCGACGAAATTTGGCGACTTCCTAGATAGGTTGCCAAACATGCGTGACTTAAGCATTGAGTGTGCTCAGGGTTACCATGACCTAAATCGCCAATTATCACTCCCAAAAGTCGCCAATCTCCTAGGGGACATCCTTTCCCAATTTGAATCCATTTTATCATTATGTACATTTTTTTTTTTTTTTTTTTTTTTTTGGTAAATTAAAGCAATGTTAATTTGCTTGGTTTCAGAGGTGAAATTTCAAGAGCAAAAAATTGCCAAAATTGACAAAATTCTCAAGGGATGCCTCGTATAAAGCCTCATAGATCAGAGGAAACAGGGTAGCCTTATTTGGCGAAACATCCTCAAAAAATTCCTATCACCAAGGTAGTCGGGCTAACTGCATTCCAACCACGGCCATTCAAAAGATCACGAAAAGCTGGAAAAAATTTATATATTTATGGTAACTATGTAGAGAAGTTTTAAGAATAAATAAAAGCTAAATTTCCATTTTGAGATTATTTTTAGTAATAATTAAGACTTTCTGGGTTGCTTTAATCTGAGGATCCCTGTAACGAAACAAATCAACATCGATCGTTATAATTTACAACATTATATACATAATGATCAATTAATATTTTGAATAAGTTTTATCCAGGTATCTGGGTTATTTCTTAGTTATAATTACAAATTTAAGATACCCATCATGTATTTTTCAATGAATAACATAAATAAGATTAGTTTGTATTAATCATCATGGTCTGTAATACTTGCTCTGGTAATCTAATATTTCAACCGTTTCTAAAGGTTTTATTCTAATTATAGATCTTTCAATTCCTCTTAACTACCCTCTACTTTTGAAATTTCATCAGAACTCTTACCTATAGAGAATAGAAACTAGTTTTTAAAAGAATAAGCACCCCCACACACTATTTTTTCCTTTGGCTGTCAGAATAATTTCGCCTTTTTAAGCTTACTCTACGAATTATTTTCTCATCTTTTCCCAGAATTCCCCAACAACTTTTGCTACTATCTAGAGAAATTTCCTTGAGTCCCTTTCAATAAGATCTATCACCTATTTATAAATTATACAGTAACTGTCTTTTTCTGAGATTGATTCAAGATACCTGTGAATACTCCAGACGAAATCTTTTCCTCAGATATTTACTGTTTGTTCGCATCCTTTATTCTTTTGTTGACATCCGAATGATTAAGATCGGGTAAGATTTCATTGTAAATTATTCTGAAAAACATTGTAGGTTAACAGAATTACATCATTGAGTCCTGAGCAAATCAGTCAATGGTCTAGAATTTTAAGATACATTCATGATCACATAAAATGCGCTCATTTCTTCAGATGAGACAGAAGTATCAACTGAAACACATCAGAGGAGTATTTTACCCTTTTAGATAACACTTTCTCAAATTCTATCACACCAAGCAACAAAAGGAGAAATAATTCCCCGTTATATTCTGAAAAATTTCTGGCTGTTGATTCAATAGCTTTCTAGTTTAAGCTTTGAAATATGTATTCCGAACCCATGAAAATCTTACCACTGTCACTGTATAATTCTGTATCTTTCTCTTTACACTTTGGTAGAAAGAAAGTCTAAGCTCTAGATGTATTATTGCTCAGTACATAGTACACGTGTAAGGTATGAGCTAGCATTGATCACCTTTTTTTAAATCAAGTGTTCCAGCTAGATCCACTCCAATTATTTCAAAAGCATCAACTTTTCTGTTTTGTCTTAAAGTAAATTAGCAGATTGTGTCTCAGTGTATCTAACACTGTACATCTTGCATTTCATGGAACTGTTAATTAATAAGTATATACTGGAGAGAGCTTCATTGACAATCTTAAACTGTCTATAAGACTTTGTTATTCAGAATGCGTCTTTTTCTACGAGGGTTCCTCGGTAATTCTTCAGAAAAAGATAGAAAAATAAATTATTTTAGGTAGATTTTTTTAAAAGTTTTGCAACTTAATCTCTTTTTGGCTCCACACATTTTCCCAAGCATTTCTCCAACTTTTTTAAGCCATCTAAAAATTAAGATTTCAGAAGATCCTCAAAATAGACATCTTTTGGGGCGATGACCTCTTCATTCGACATGAACTGTTCCCCATCGAACCAGTTTTTTTTTAAATTTGGAAATTAAAAAAAAAAAAGGCTACCGGGAATCAAATATTAACGTCGCAATAGGAGGGTTATTGGTGATGGACCTCGAAATTTCGAAATTCGGTCAAGTTACGAGGACAACACCAGAACTTGTACCTTCCTCTCCTAAACATTCACACCACGCCAATCGGAGAACTTCGGGCCTCGACTGATTTAACGTGTGCATTGTTGATGGACCTTTTTTCTTGGCTTCTTCGCTCAATCGGTGCAATAACGAAGCATAACACTCTCCAATTACTGTTTTTTTTTCTTTTTTCGGGGTGCTCCAAACAGGAGCTGATGTACCATTAATTTCATCCAACTGAAGTTTGATCTTTTTCGTTCTTAAGCCTTTTAAATAAAAAAATGTTTAATTGCTTCTCGAATCTCACTTTCGTTCATTTTTCTACATAAACACAAGTTCCTTGCTTCACTAGACAATAAAAAAAATCATGTGATGGAGTGAATGAGTGATTGTGAAGTTTAATGCTGCAAGACCCAGATGTGGCCATGTTGCGCCAAACAAGATTTAACTGTGGTCTAGAAGTGAATAAATTTTTTAAAAAAGACAAAAATTGGTTGAAAAGAAGGAGGATCGAAAATAGAAAATTATCGCTAGGATAACCCGGGGTGCGACACCCGTGTTTACCAAAGACAGTAAACCCCATAGGAAAGAAAAAAGATCACTAGGGACCTCGAGATTATGAAACCCGTACTTACCAAAAGAAGGCAAGTTCTTGAGGTCTCCTAATATAAATCCCAGGAGCAAGGTGCCCAGCTATGCCCATAGACGATCATTTTAGTCGCCTTTTACGACATGCATGGGCTACAGTGGGACTATTCTGTCATACCTGATCACCACACGGGTCGTCATGTGATGGAAATAAATGAGATTTTGACAGCTGCTTAGTGAGTCATCATGATTTCTAAAAAAAAATCGTTTTCACTGCTACGAGCAATATCTCTTGAATTTTCTAAGAATTTATTGAACGAGTTTCATAGTTAGGAATCGTGGGGAATGAATCCCCGTGTTTATCAAAGACAGTAAATTCCACGGGAAAAGAAACGAATCACTAGGGTAGCCTCGAGAAAATTATGCCAGTACTTAGCCCCCGGCTATAAAAGGTAAGCCCCAAAGGGAGCAATCCGTTCAACAGTATGCCACGGTATGTAGCGAAAATTTAAATGGTATACAATTTGGTTGTCGAGTCCCTAAAAAACAGACTATCAGTTCAAGTTTTCGAAGTTTAATTTTTTTCAGAGGAGCAATATTAGATTTAGTTGTTAATAGCTGTACCACAATATCATATTCGGCTTGTTCCAGTAAAAAAAAAAATTCTGTCGCATATTATTTACCACTTGCATCGCAAAACGTAATTAAAAAGACATGTCCAAATTGTTTGAGTTTGATACGAGAAATACAAGTTTGGTCGGCACTTGATTGATGGGCTAATTGTTTTTATTAAGGTCGCTCTAAGAAGCAATACAAATTATAATGGCGACAGACCATGTGATTTTGAGCCTCGGTGAAGTAACGATGACGTAACTTGAGCTGGTACCTCCCCCATCCCTCCAATGAGAGGACTTGGAGAATCCACAAATTTAACGTTCATCAACCCCACAACACAGCGAGTTTTTAATGGCATTAGGGCTCGAACCCACGACTCAACGAAAAGAGCGCAAGTCGTGAGTTCACGATCATGACCGCTAGGAAGTGAGTGAAAGTAAAGTTTAATGCTGCAAGAGCGAGATGTGGCTATGCTGCTTGAAACAAGATGCAACTATGGTTTAGACGTTCGAAAAACACATGTAAAAAAGATTTTAAAAATGTTTGACAAGGAGGGTCGAAGTGAGTGAGTGAATGTAAAGTTTATTGGCTCAAGAGCCAGATATGGCGTCTAGACGTGAAGAAATTGAAAAAAATGGAAAAAAATTTGGTTGACAAGAAGAATCAAAAATAGAGAAGGATCTCTAGGGTAACCCGATGGCGCGTCCCCCGTGTTTACTAAAGACAGTAATTAACATGGGAAAGAAAAAGATCACTAGGGTGTTTCGGGGTTATGTTTAAGTTTTTTAGTTTAATTTTTATTAACGTCACACGAGAAGCAACACGAGGGCTACTGGTGATGGACGTCTTAATTTTGAACCTCGGTCAAGTGACGAGGACGACACCTGAGCTGAGACCCCCCCCATCTCCTAACTTCCTCACCAAGTTAACGGGAAGACTTTGGGCTCCGACAGATTTAATGTGTAACAGCCCCGGTCACACGGGTTTCGGGGTTATGATGCTCGTGCTTACTTAAAAGCTAACCTTTGAGGTCCCTTGATATAATCCTCAAGAGTAGGTTGTCCAGCTATAACCCCAGACACTACGTACCCATTTTAGTCACCTTTTACGACATGCATAAGCTACAGTGGGACTATTCTTTCACACCCTATCACCACACGGGTGATCATGGCCACTGGGCTACCGTAGCCATTTTGTATTACTTGGCTTAACTAAATTTCTAAAAACACTTTGTGTTCTCATTTCCGCTAAATCCATCTTTTCGTCATGTCTTTCAATATCTGTATTTTCTACATCATATTCTTCTGCTTTCATTTCCTTTCAAATTTCATTAAGCTATGAAAATTATGGATTCGAAACTTTTTAAAGCCGAACGACAATATATCGTCGTACGCAACACTTGCGAAAAGGTTATTTTATTTATGAGTTAAAATAAATATTTAAAAAACAGCAACGAGGCGCAATATATCGCTTTTTGGCATTAAACGGGTTAACATCAAAGTTAAAAATCTAAGCCATGGTCAAGTGACGAGGTTGATATCATAGCTGGCACCCCTCTCTTCAATTTTCATCACCAAGAGACGGGGTGACTTGATACTTCGACAGATTTAAAGTTCATCAGCTCGCTACTAAATGGATCATTAGTAAACCTAGACTCGAGCCTACTGCTCGACTGAACTCGTCGAGTCATAATTCACAATCACAACTAATCGGCTACCGCAGCCGCAAGGACATTTCTGGAATCGAAGTTGTGTTACAATTTTCACGCACTTGTCGCATGAACAAAAATAACGAAATTCTGGAACAAATCATCTTGAAAGTAAATGTATAGTTTTAAAAAGCTGAATAAACTAAATGCTGTTTGAATTCATTTGACAAAGAGAATTCAAAATGTTCAGAAGTAGAAAAGAAGAAATTTTTCCATAGCCGATATCTGTGTATAAAGATTATCTTAACAGACGTAAGAATTTCTTAAAATTTAAGAAAATTTCTTAATGAAAAGTCTAGAAATCCTGATATTAGATAAGTAAAAAAATAAGAGTTAAGTAAAACATTGGGGCCTTTTTTTTTGTTTGACTTTGTTTTAAGGTATCCGACTACGTTGAAAATTCGAATTTAGGAGAAAATATCAAATTTCTTTTACTTATCTATAGAAATATTTGAAATTTGTTTCTTATAACTCTATATAGTCGAATCTTCCATTATAGTCGAATAGTTACTTTACAATAGGTGCTTCAAGGTCACAGATTTTCCTCCACTGCTCTCAGTAACTATGGTAACAACAGTTGTGAATGGACATTACTTCCCCTCCCACACACACACACTTCGTTTCATTTTCGTAAACACTTCTTCTGAAAACGAAATTTTGAGTTTCACGATCAACTCGTTGGTTTTTTTTCTTTCTTTTTTTTAAGCCACCCAAGGGGCTATTGTTTTAGTTAACCCAAAAATGTCGTATCTGATCTCTTTTCAAAAAATTATCTTGTTTTTGCGAATCTTTTTTTACATCTGCTTTCACCAGTAACGAACTTAAATTTTCAAAAATACGTCTTAATAAATTTCTCATGGATTTCTTATTGAATTGAAATAAAATATATGCAATATATGTCTGATACATGCTTTCACCACTGATGAACTCAATTTTCCCAAAATTATGTCGTAATAAATTTCCCCCAATTTTCTTATTGGATTGGAGTGAAACAAATATAAAAATTAAGTATTTTATTATCGATTTATATATTACCTTAAATCATATGTAAACTGGAATCAAGATATGACTGAAAATAAACAGCATTATTCAGAATCTTAATACAGCTGGGAGTCAGTCATTTATTTTAGCCACCTAAAGGGTTATTGTCTTAGGTGAATCCCTTTTGGCATACCAGATCAATTAGAGAAAACTATGAAAAAAATAACGGAAAGTTTCAAAACAAGAAAATAAGTGTATTTGGTAAGAAAATTTACAATATAGGAATACTCTCAAGAGTCCTTAAAATTCTTAGTTTCGCATTATGCTTTATCATAATGCTTAGAACATAAGAGAATGTCCGACATGTTACTGAAATGCGCAAATTGCAGCTTTGAGCAAAAATTTCATCAACTAAAAAAAAAAAAAAAGAAAGAAAGAAGGCGAAAGAGATCAATATTCAGTTTGCACTAGGTATGCGATTGATAGGATAAGGACATAATGCTTCGAAAATTGTGAAAAATTTAATCATTTTTCAAAAATTGTGAAAAGTTATAAGTTGCTTCAGTTATTGCATAGGATTCCTTGAATACGGTGGCTTCTGAAATAAAACAGCTGCAGTTGAGAAGGATTTGACAAGTTGTATGTATCTCGTGATGGTATTTGGCGATGTCAAGGCCACACATCATTAAATGATTGTGTAGCAGTTTTATTCAATGATAAAAGGGTAAAGCTTTTGCTAAAGAATTGTCGTACATGTGCTCGAAACAAGAGTTTAAATGTATCCAAGATCACACAGTCTCAAACTCATCATCTAACATCGAATCTGTTGGTGCATATGGGTTCGGTGTAAATGCAGTTCAGTCCAACCATATGGCACGATTTCAAAAATCGCTAAAATTGGCAAAAATCACAAGAGTTGCCACATTTAAAGTCATCATAGTGTAGCTACATTTGGCGATATATCTCCAAAAACACCCCATCACCGTATGACTTATAAAGTGGGGAGTTTTAAGTATATCAGGTGTATATATCTATGAAATGTGGATTTTTTAAATGGAAAAAAGTATGTTAATTTGAAACGAATAGCTTAAGTAATTTATTTGAATATGCGCCATTAGACGCTATACTTTCCTCCATCTTTCTGGCAAGAGATGGATTCTGCAACGATAAAAACTTTCATTTTGTGAAGTAAACTATGAATCGACCTATTTTTTTTTTTTTTATTTCTTTGTATTGATTTGAAGCGGGTAGCAGTAATTGTTTCACTAGGTTTGAGAAATTCATGATAAACAACAGTTTTTTTGATTCCACCAAACACAGGGCATTGACTTGTTTCAGAAGAGATTTGGTCTTGCCGTCAATGTTGATGGTTCGCCAGACTCAATCCATGACTTTCTCCGATGGAATTATCAAAATAAATACAATTTTCATCACTTCTTATGATCCTATACAGGAAACCTTTTCGTTGATGCCTTTTCAGTAGGAATTCGCTGGAGATCTATCGATTATTCGTTTTTCTTTCCGTCAAATCTTTTGGTACCCATTTTCCTTCTTTTTGAATTTTTCCTAACGCATACAAAACGCTTGCTAATACATTTTAAAATCACATTTAATTCTTCTACCGTAACTAAGTTTGAATGAAATCTCCATCCAACTATGCTTGCAACACTGCATTTCAAATTTTTTTTTGGGAGTACGAAATGTCTTGTGATGAATCGTATGTTCGAATAAAAACGGTATTTGAAATTTTTAATGTAAATTTGCAAATGGACGAGGAGAAGAATTTATTGAAGACTTTTCTAAATTGAGTTTTTTAAAATAATAAATATAGAATTGCAAGCCAATTCAAAACATTATACTACAAGTGGAAGTACTACAATCGACGCTATATTTTCTACAAAAAGTTTAAAAACTGAATTTAATTCGTGTGGAGTGCATGATAGTGTATTTAGATATCACAAGCCTTTGCATGGAAGATTTAAATAAAAATTAACTACCTTGGATGGCTAAATCCGTTCTTTGCAAGACTTTGCATAGAACATTTTTTTCTCTTATTTTCATTGAATTTTTCGAAACGTATATTGCGAATAAAATAACTCTAAGCTAATTGAAACATTTCCCGTTATTGTTTTTACTTTCATTTTCACTAATATACCACATTTCATTTTATTTAATTTTAGTATTCATGTAACTGGTCCTTTTTTAATTTTAATTACTAATTTTTATACAAATAACCCTTCTTTAATGCTCAGCTACAATATACTCGTTCATAAAAGAATGTATTCTCGAGAGGAGGAATCTGAAAAAATGTCTGTAGCCTTCCTCTTATTAGTGAAAGAGTTTTAAGGGCACATGAACTATATGTGGCAACAAATAAGATGTAATTATTGTCTACATATTTGAAAAAACCGGAGAATAAATGAAAAATTGGTTCACAAGAAAGGTCAAAAATAAAGAAGGATCGCTACATTATTTAATGGTGGTAAGGATGACTATTGAGCTCAATGGCACAAAGATATGAGGTGGTCATGCTGTGCGAAACTATGCGAATCTATATTATTTAAGCCATATGCAAACTAAATAAAATTCATCCAGAATACCTTTAAAATTATTACCTATAAAAACTATATAAGTTTTTATTAATAGATATTTATATTTCTCTTGAAAACTTTATAATTCAAGTTGCTGAAAGTAATATATATATAACTATATATATATTCATTTAAAGGGAAAACTTAGAAATGATTGGTTTTTGTTTGCATTAAATGGAGCTTGTGCTGTTGGATAAAGTGGGGTGTGTGAGAGAGATGGTGAAGTTAAATGGCACAAAAACCAGATATAGCCATACTGCGGTAAGTAAGATATTGCGGCGAAAAAGATGTTTTGAAAAAATTGAAAAAGATAAGAAATAGTTGACAAGAATGAGGATCGAAACTAAAGACAGATCGCTAGGGTATCCTGGGGTGCGTCACCCGTATCTACCAAAGACACACCAATTGGATATTGTAAAATTAATGAAATTGGATGAAAAAATTCAATTCCTAACGGAATTCTCTTCTGACTTCCTCGCCACGTGAAAACTGAAGCCTAATCGAACATAACAAGCAACGACACCCCCACCACACAACATTATTCCGCATTATAGTCTGTGGTGCAATCAAGACTGAAACCAAGCAGTGAATTCATACACCAGTATTTTTAATACAATTACATTTCATGATATGCATTTTCACTATTTTTTACAATGCATTATAGATATACTGACTTATTACAGAAGTATACGGTTCGATATCTCATTGTATAAAATAGCCGCTTCATTTGATTCGATAACCTTAAAGTTAATTCATTGTTATTGATATTCGATTTCTTTCTCGTGAGACTAAAATTTATTGATATACTAGGAGAATACAATTCTTCAGATTGCGTAATTTTTTACTATCTTTTAAATGAAATTCTACAAGCCAGTTTCAAATATGAAAGAATTACGAAACCTTAATGAAATTCAGAATCGTGAAATAACTTATTTACAATTTTCGTTCGAAATAAATGTCATGTAGCTGCGTTTTCTGTCATGGAATTCGTTACATTATGGAAATGTTCACTTTTTTTCAGCTTATGAAAGTCAAATGTATGTGCTGCACGAACTTTTTCAATGTTATATTCAAATAATCATAGAATTTCTAAGGTTTAACTTTTTTTGTACCGTAACTTTAGATCAATAAATAAAGATCATAAAATAAATTCCTCAAAAGGGTGACTGATAACATTTAAAAACCCCAACCTCGATGGAAAAGCATATTGTAGATTGCTTTCAGATTTAAACCAAGTTGAAATCAAAATAAATGCATCGCAATGGAATGGAATAAAAAGAATTATAAAAGTGAAAAGAATACAAAGTGTCGCCAATTCGCAAAAATGTCGCCAGTGTTTGGCACGTTTTCTTCCCTTAAGATTGCATAGAAGGTGATAGTTAACAGCCAAAAAATACTTTAAGCATCCGGAATCAAAGGTTTTATTGTTTTGAAAATTAGTTTTCCAATTTTAAGTTTCTTATTTTTCTATTTCTGAAGTAGAATACGAAAAAAAACCAACAAGAAATTTAGTTCCGTTAAATACTCTCTATGAATTATAATTTGAATACTTGTGCATCTTGGAATGGATCAATATGGACCAAGAATAAAACGAAAGTTCCAAGTACTAAAGTTCTTTGCAAAATGAACATTAATTCAAGGCATTTGTTTAAATTTAAGCTACCGGATAAAGCGGTAGACAATAATTGCTACAGTAAAAAATAAACTGTAATGTATTTTGTTAATTTGCAAAAACTACATTCCTCTTCAATACTGTCTTGGGGACAGATTTAAGATTGATCTATAATATACAATATCACTTTTAGATGACTACAACAAAGTGACAAACAGGTATTTTCCATATTTATTCAGATGATTGTAGATCGGTTTTTTGGCCTCAGGGCATATTTCAGCAAACTATGTCAAATGTTCGTTATTTTACGAAAATCCTCTTATCAGTGATCTAGATTTAACTTTAAGTGCAAGAATATGAAAAAAAGAGATACAATGACAAGAAAGGTAGAAAACAGAGAGAGATCGCTATACCCTGGGAAAGCGTTATTCTTGTTTATTAAATGCATCAAGTTTGAATTTGAATGTTTATCAACGTCGCACTAAGAAACAGCGCTTGGGCAATTGAAGACGTATCTCGGAATTTTTTGGCATGCGAACGGGAGAAATTAGAGTCTCGACGGATTTAACGCGCAACAGCCTCCCACTCGATGGATCATTAACGGCATCAGGACTTGAACCCTAGAACTCGACAAAAAAAACGCCTTCCGCAATATATATATATGACCTCTCAGTGGCGAAAAACAAAGATCGTTCGCGTTCCACACGTTCATGATTCCCGTACTTAATCCACTTCACAGAGAAAAATGAAGAAAGCTATTAAACTATCAACAGCAGAATAACGAAATATTTTATTTACCTTACACGTGAAAATGAATTCAATTGGTACGTGTCTAGAAAGGGAGAAAAAAACACGCCTTTATCGCTTTATGGTAGCTTTCTATATGCCACTATGTTATTGCATCCAAAGAGAACAAGTAGTTGCAGAATCATTGGAAATACTGTGTTACGGCCGAAGCCACAGCGCATCTTTGTCGTGGTCGAATAAGTAAGTGATGGTGGAATTTAAGAGCCAAATGTGCCCATGCAGCGCCAAAGAAAGTGCAACGGTGATCTAAACTTTTGAAAAATAATGGTAAAAGATAAGAATTGGTCGACAATGAGGAAACTCAAAGTAATATTTTCAACGATATGAAGAAACAGTTTTATTTTTTCCGAATGAATTTTAAAAAAATAGCGATTTTGAAAGCATTTAATGGCATTTAAAAACGTTACAGACAGAATACAAATAATTTAAAAAATTAAGAAAAGAGATGAAAAAAAGGTGTAAAAATTAAATTTTTAAGCATCTGTTTTAAAGAAACTGAATTGTTTATAGCGAACTTTCTCTCAAAGTTATTAATTGAAATATTTTAAGTTGCTTTCTACTGTACCAGCAACTTTGTTTACTCTTCTAGTTTTAAAAAAGAGGAAGAGAGGGGAAATAAAATTATACGCATTGCTTACAAATTAGAGAAGCACATGGTTTTAACGAAAATATTGAAATACTAATACCGAGAACTAACGCCAAATAAAACGTCCGTAATTTAAAGTATTGCAGAAAACCGAAGGAAATTTCATGCGGAAATCAATATTCTTGACATCAAAAACTAGAAAAAGGATATAAATGCAGAAATCCTTATGTGAAAGCTTCTTTTTTCATTGTATCAGATGGGAAATTCAATTGTTCAGTTTAGGTTTTGAGAAAGGGGATATGATTTTTTTTATTAACGTCTCACTGAAAACATCATGAGGGCTAAAGGCGACGAACCTCTTAATTTTATACCTCGATCAATTGACAAGGATGACACCTGAGCTTGCATCTCCCTTTCCAAAACTTCATGACACACCATTGGGAGGAATTTGGATCTTGACAGATTTAACGCGCATCAGCATCAACCAGTTCCACCGTGGGACTTTAGTGGCATCAGGGCTCGAACCCACGATTCGACAAAAACTGCTAGTCGCGAGTCCTTGACCATTATGCTACGGCAGCTACTATAATGTACCAAAGGAGTAACTGTGAACCAGATGTTTGAAAAATGAAACCAAAGAGGCAGAAAGTTGTTCTCGAAATTGGGGGGTGGGAGAGAATTACCTCAAGAATTATCCCGGAGTTTACCACTAACAGTAAACCCTATAAGAAAGAAAAAGTCATTTGGGGTACCTAGGCCTCTCGATTCCCCGTCTAATCTAAAGAAGCTAAGCTCCTGGGGGCTTTAGAAAGGCAACTCGTAAATGTCATAGCAAAGTGATTTACCGAAACTTATGATTTGGCGTATTATTGTGAAACTTAAATCGAGCAAAAACAAAACGAGTGCAATGGATGCTAATGGAGTGGCAAGCGTGCAATTTCAAGGCTGTGGGATCGATTCCTATAAACATTGAACGTTTGACGTCGACCAAGGAAAGGTCTTCTACATGCTGAAACAGCAACTGATGAACGATATATCTTCTTAACGGCTTGTAGAGACAGAAAAGGCTATGTTACTCAGCTGCAAAGACAGTTGCTTTTGGCATTGGGACAAAGAGTGTCAAGCCAAACAGTCCAAAACAGGTTTCACCAGGGCGGTCTCTACACACTTCGGCCAATGGTGTGTATTCCGTTGTCCTCAAGACACAACTCAGCCAAGAGAAGGTGGGCTGTTGAACATAGAAACTGGCAGAAACTTAGATTCTACCAGTTTCTGATTGGATTAAAGTGTTCAAGTAAGAAGAGAAAAATGTGCACACGAGATAATCCCACATTTGCTTAGGAAGGATCACATTATAGACAAAATGAATAGATGGTATGAGCTGGAATCTACATAGGGGGACGTACAGGGTCTGCATATCATTCGGAATGGCAATTTGTCGGAACAAAAGTATGCAAATGGGATGCCGAGATAATCATGTCGTATCTAAAGCTGTAGCCATTGGTGATTCCTTTCTTTTAATGGATGATAAATCTATACTTCATACAGCTCATCTTATAAAGAACATGCTTAAAGCTGAAACAATACAACGTATATGGAGGAGCCAACATATTCTCTTGACCTAAATCCGATCGAGCAAGCTTGAAACACCCTGAACGGTACAATGCAGCGAGACCAATTATTTCCTTTACTGTCTGAGGCATGAGCACTTCTTCAGGAATGGAACAAAATATTGAAAGTCTTATCTATAACTTCATCGAATCCATACAAAACAGGTGTGCAGCAGACTTAGTAAGCATCTGACATAAAACGGCACTTTGTCATTTACATGTAACCAGATGGTTGTCCGGAACCTCTTTTCATGTTCTGTCCATCGTTTCGAAGAATTTAAGCTCCCATATAATTTCTTGAGACTTTTTTTCTTTCTGAATAGCCTTTTGTTATAAGTGTAAGCTCCATTTTATGCCAATCCGTGACTGCCTCGATCAATTTTCTTCATTTTGTTTTTCTTCCCAAAAAATGTTTTGTGTGTATATCTTTTCGAAAATAGTCTACTTAAAATCCGATCTCACAAAACATTTTTTGCTCTCACAGATATTTTTCGTGTTTTCAAAGAAACTAAATACTTTTTCCATATTTTTATATTTTTTATTAAAAAATAAGGAGTCATCATTTTTGTTCACCACAATAAATTGATTCCTTTGTCATTTATTTTCTCTTGAAGTCAGACACACACACAGCTAAAATGACAATGCGTAAATCATATCTGTTTTTGCTTGCGACATTTCACGTGCATAACCTCCGATAAAAGTGACATAAAATCTTTACGGAATATTGAAAAGCAGTGTTTGACTTTCTCACTGAACTTGATCGTCCTTGGAAACTTTTTCCATTGAGAGAGTCATATCTGTGATATTAGCACAGCTATGTATTGTGTCATTTCCGGCTTCAAGGCGTTTTCACATTTAAAATTCTTGAACGTGTATTGTAAAACTCTTAAACCTTATTGTGATTACTCAAATATTTGTTCACAGAAGTGATTTTATTGCTCATATCCGAAACAAATCCATCATACTCTGCCTCAAAGTCTGATTCCTATATTTCACATCGAAAACCGATTTTTAAGTCTAAAAATTTTTGTTTTGATGCTGGTAACCTTTAAATTCGAAGCTCATTAACAAAATTTTCAAAATGCCGATAAATATAATACTTGTTAATAGTTGATATAAATTATAAATCTTCAGAAATGTCGGTTCTTATTATATTATTTCAAGAATGGCCATCCGATTATTTTCAGAAAGTTTTTAAACTTAACTGATAACGCTTCGTCATTGGCAATGTTTTGACTGTGACCATTTTCAATTTTGTTGGCTCTTATCGATATTTTTTTTAAAAAATAGATCAAGTGATGAGAAAGGCATAATATTGTACACTTCAAATTTCTACATCATGTAAACATTTCAAGTTGAGGTTCCCCGCATGAGTGAAAATCATTTACAGGATGATATAAGATTTAATTACAAAATTTTCTCTCTCTTTAAGGCTGTAAAGGGAAACATAATCGAGCTATTGAAATCGGACCTGAAAAACTGAAAACCACTTTTGGGCGATGAAAATAACATCTGATCAGATAACTCACTTGTCAAACTGTCTCATCAAATCGGTTGAGGACAGATTTATTTGGATTTCTATTGAATAAACAGAGTTTAGTTTTAATTTTTTTTAATTAACGTCGCACTAGAGGCAACACTAGGGCTATTGGCGACGGATCTCGTAATTTTGAACCACGGCCAAGTGACGAGGACGACACCTGAACTGGCACCCCCTCTCCTAGCATCCACACCACGCTTTACGGGAGGACTTTGGGCCCCGAACAGATTTAACGTGCATCAGCCCCGGCTACACGGCGGGTTTTTGGCGGCCAAGGATCGAGCCCGCGACTGAACAAAAACCGCCGACCGCTAGTTCATGACCTTAACCACTAGGCTACCGCGGCCCATTGAATAAACAGAAATTCCCTCTTTCCCGCACCTTAGTGTTTGATAGATTGACTGGTTTTATCAACGTCACTCTAGAAGCACACCAGAACTATTGGTGGCGGATTATATAATTTTTAACCTCAGTCAAATGACTAGAATAGAATCAAAACAAGAAGACGTGACTGGATTCGAACGGTGTCTGTACAGATTGCAACTGTAATCTTTAGAACATCCGAAGTTATGATCGATTTCTTAATAGTATGCTTCAGATTATTCTGCAACTATGAGGATTGATAATTTAAGAAATGATATTGTTAATTATAGTTATTTTTATTGTTAATGCCTCACGAGAATCGGAAAATTTCAAACATAGAGTTGTTCATAACGTCCTTTTGAATGTACAATGAAATTAAAATAGCAATGGATACTGCGTTAAGTATCTTCATCCTAAAAAGAAGCCATAAATTGAATTTAATTCATTTAGCTCTCAGAATCTTCCATATTTCTAATCGACGATCTTCTTTGGAATAGATAAGAGAATTAAAGGATAAAAAGCTCACTCTCGTCACAGAGAAACCTTTCCTTTAATCAACAAAAAAGGTCTTGTTTTGATCACTTTTCAGAATTCAGCCTTCCTGTAATAAGGCTCCAAATGTACCGACAAGGCTCTCGCTCTTTTTAACTGACTGGTGAGGAAAAATGCAAGAGATGACGCATCTTTTTAATTTATCATTGGAAAATGATATAAAATGGTTATTAGACTTAGAAGCCAATATCATATCTTACAAAAAACATTCTTTGGAACGAAAAGCTCAAATCTTGCTTAAGTTATATTCAAGATCAACTTCTTAGAGGTTATGGGAATAAATAATCCTTAAATTAAGATTGTTTTCCCTGAAAAATTTGTTTGGTTCCTTTCTGGAGTGAGTGAGTTTGATGGGCGCAAAAGACAAATGTGTTCATGCTGAGCCAAAAAAGTCAAAGCTGTGATCTAGACTTGTGAATAAATTGAAAGATAAAATTTGATTGACAATAAGAGTCGAAAATAGAGAAGGATAGCTAGGGTATCCCTGGGGTGCGTCACCCTGTTTACCAAAGTTAGTAATGCTATGGGAAATCCTATTAGGGTGTCGCGGGGTCATGATGCTCGTATCTACCTTCACAAGGAAAGCTTCTAAAGTCCCCCAACCTGGAGGACCAGTCCCCTGACATAATTTCCAAAGGCAGAATGCTCGGCTACGCGCCCAGACACTAGGAACCCATTTTAGTCGCCTCTTACGGTATGCATGAGTTACAGAAGGACTATTCCTTTACATATGTTTACCACACGGATGGTTATAGTATTTGAAAATGGTGTAAAACATTATTAGACTTGGAAGGCTCTTCCATGCGTTTCAAAAATCATCCTTTCAAATGAAAAAGTTCAAATCTTGTTTAGTTTACATTCAATACAACCTTCTTAAATATCACGGGTATATATATATATATATATATATATATATATATTTATTTATTTCCCCCACTAACTAGTTTGATTCTCTTCTCGAATAGTGTTCTACGTTGCAGAATACTGTAAAATAAGATAATGGACCCTCCAATCGGAAAATTTCAATCGGAGTATAGGTTTTCTTAAAAATGGTGTGTACATCACTATTTACTTACTCTTTTCTTTGATCAGTGCAGACTCTTCAAGGCTTGTAGTATTAATATTTAGAACTGAAATAAAAAATACAAATATATCAACAAAAGCATTAGTTAAACTATTACAAATAATGAAAGGAAAAATAAATTACAATAAAGTAATTTTAGATATTGCTTAAGAAAACTTAATATTCTCGTCTTTAAAGACACGTGTATATTTGCGAACCAAGTGCATACATACTTCAATCGCTAACGGTTCGGCAAACACATGTCCTCGTTTGGCAAAATTTTGCCAAACGAATTGCTCGCGGCAAGTCAGTTTTTCAACGAATACAAATGGAATTAGCTGTTCAAATTGGAATGACGGCTTGTTTCAATCGTTGGATTTTCTTTTTTTATTCCCGAGTTTCTATTTTCTATTTTATTTTAGAATGATTGCTGGTGGTTCAGAGCTGATTCTCCCCCCCCCCCCCATGGATCGAAATATGCTCGTTGTGGAAATAAATTTAAACGAACTCTTCTGCTTGCTAAGGAATGCGCAATTTAAAATCTTGTTTTCTTAGTTTATAAATTTAAAATTCGCGAGCAAGTTTTTTTCCTATCTTTTAACTGTTATAACGCAAATGATACCGTAATAATGTTTTACAATGTGAATATTATTTCATCATATCCCTGAGAACAATAAATTTGTATTTTATTAAGAATAATAAGTGTGAGATTAATATGTGTAGAAATATGTATTATGTAATCCAATAATTTAAATATTTAAGAAATGCTCCTAAAATTTCAAATCAAAGGTTGTTTTAAATGTTAACTCGTTTCTTTATCACTGGAGAAATCGGAAACCGTCAATAGTTGTGGAAGATGTAATAGGGGAGATGTGATGCATGTTTTCTTTTTTCCTAAAACCTCGATTGTCATTTGCTTCGTTGACTTTCATTTCTTTTCTCTTGAAATAGCTAGACCGAAAATAAAAGTATTCTTCGTTGGTGGGAGAATTTACCGAACTGTTTAAGTCTGGATCTTGGGATTCAAAGGTTTAATTCTTTCGGGGAAACTTAAATGCTTCTTCAAGGACTTAAAAGTGGGGGAGGAGATAAAAATAGTCTCTCCTGTGTTTGACTTCTTGATTCTTATTGCTTTTTTAAATCGTTTCAAGTATTTAGTTTCTAAGTAAAAATTAATACAAACTAAGGCTAGTTGGTTTGATTAATGACTATGAGTCCTCTTGGGACATATTGCATCAAAAACACAAACCAAGTTGTTGCAATTCTTTTATTTTTAATAAAACGATTTAAAATTAAAACAGATCATACAGAACAAAATAACGTTTAATCAAATTAAATATATGGAGTAATAATAATAATAAATAAATAACTGGTACGAATTGCTTTTTTTTTTCCTGAGTCAACAATTCATTTTAAAGTTGCTGCAGTGGTATTTCTTACATTATAAGCCATTAAAAGTGAAAACGAGCCGTAACATTCCCTCCTCCCCGGGATTGAAAATGTTTATGGAAAAATAACAGACATTCAAGCTCAATTTAGAATCCAATTTCAGAAATCGAATCTCTTTTAAGTTTTAGAAAAATATAATTTTTCTAAAAAAAAAATTCTTGCATTTCAATAATGTGCATAAAACTAATGGCTTATCAATACGACTACTTTCAGAATTATAAGAGAAGATATATGATAAGAATGAAGTCTAAAACATTAATGGGAAATTTCCATCTCAAAATATTTGACAAATATTTTTGCTATTATATTAACAATAAATTTTTAGAAAAACTTTTTCTTCAAAAATCTCTCAAAAGATAAATGAAAATCTACAAGAACTTCAACTAAAACTTTCAACAATTGATAAAATGACAACCACTCACGATTCGAATTTTTAGAATACAAAATACTTTCAAAATTTGTTACATCAATAAATATTATAAGTATAATATTATACAGAGTTGTTTAAAATGATTCATCCGATTTCAAAATTCCATTTTTTTCTTAAATAAAAGACACAGAATAAGTAGTTCATAAATGAAAAAAGAAAAAAATTTAGAAGTTTTTTTTACGAGTGTTAGAATGACTTCTTTTAGTTGACCGTATAATGTCATTTCGATTTATAAATTTACAACAAATATGTTAAAGGTAATTTATTGAACAGAAGCAGAAATCCGTTATTTATGTTCAAATAAATTTGTAGCTAACGGTGGCGCATACACTTTATTTTTTACAATCACCCAAAGGAAGAAATTACATGGGGCCGTATCAGGTGGCCAGTTGTGTAACATCGAGTCATCTTGTCCACTGCTATTGATCCAGCTGCGAGATAACTCTAAGAAACTTTCTAAAACATTTTTCGTGATATATCTTCCGGAAGAACTCACCAAGGACATCTATTTTTCACAAGATAAGATTTCCACAGTTTTCTTTTGTATTCACGTATTATTTATCATTCATTCTATATCGTATATTTTTGAAAATATGGAATTTTGAAATCTGATGAGTCATTTTGAATAACCCTGTATTTTAATCGCATATCCCATATAAGGAGAAATGTATTACTTGGTTATTTTATCGAATAATATTCATTTAAAAACATTTTCATTTTCTCAAAATATGAAATGTGTATTTTCTACTTATTTTGTTCTTTATATTAAAAAAATAATAACTTATGAATGATTGGGATGAAATATTTCAATTCACATTTGTAATGAAAAATGTTCAAATAAAAATTACGAAAGTACAAAGGGGGGAGGGATTCAGTGCTATGCATCTCTCTATAAGTATATTTTCGCAACAATGATTAAAAATTTTCTAAAATTTAAGGAAATGCGTTAAATCTCCGGAAGTCCGATAGTAAACAAGAAAAAAGCTTTCGTAAAACTTAAATACTAAGAAAATTTTCATCCGATTTTGTTTTATTGAAAATTAGTATATTTAACCTTTATATACCTGCATGAAGAACATCCATAAAAATATTAATTTTTTTTTATTTTCAAAAAATAATTTATTAAACCTTGCATTTTCATATTTAATAATTCGAGATAAAAACCAATGTTTTTATATGGTGGCAAAGTAATATATATATATATATATATATATATATATATATTGAAATATTAGTTAAAACTTGTCGCAAATGTCTAAATATTGCATTGTTAGGCGAGTAAGAACGATTCCCAAAGTTTCAGAGCTCTAGCTACATGGGAAGTTGGTTAAATTAAAGATCGAAAATTTGATGACACACACAAACCAAGCGAAATACAGAAAAACGTTTTAAAAAAAAGGTACAATAGTAAAGTCCTGTCGACCACGAAAGCGCATTTCCAGTCAAAAATATATCAGTCGTTTCCTATCCCGTTGTCTCATTTAAATTAAAGTTTGGTAACATTTTCTTGTTTGGCGAATGAGTGAGTGAGTGAGTGAATGTAAAGTTTATTGGCGCAAGAGCCAGATATGGCTATCTTGTTTGGCGAAAGTAGTCGAAAAGAATTTGCCCAAGTATAAAAAAAAAACTACAGTATTAGTTCCATGTATCATAAAGAATACTACCCCATTGTCCAATGTTATTCAAGGTACCTATCTCCACATTATCAAAACTTTAATCAATCTAATCTTTGAAATTTTCTACATAAAATATGTGTCATTTATTGGAACAAATATAATAATTTATTATAAGAAGTTAAGAACTATTTTTGCGTGTATTTTTAGAAGTGCTTGTACTTATTTACACACACACAAGTACATACATATATAAAGTAATTATTTTTTTTGTAACTTTAAACACACATGATTTCAAAATGTATATAAATTAATAAATTACAAATTATATTAAATAAAAACTAAAATTGGAATTGGTGAAATTATGACTAATAAATCTCAAATATAACAAAACTGAACATAGTAAATAATTAAAACACATAATTAAAATTCAAATAGACAACCTATCATTTTAAGCATATAAATTATAATGTAAAAAAGTCATTCAATTGTTGAAAATATAATATTTCCTTTTAAATATGTAAATGATTAAAATTTAAAAATAAATCAAAAAATAAAAAATTGAAACGAAGTTCAATACATCAAAACCTTACCAAAATCTACAAAACATCTCCAAAGAAAAGAATTTCGGAATTAAATTCAAAAATTGGGATAATTTAATTCTAATACTATCTTAGAATTAAGATCGAGAAGATACGGATCCAACTATCGCTACTTCAAAGAATTACATTGTAAAAAGATAGTATAAAACAAAAAATTAAGCAGAAATCTCAATTCGAAACAATAATTCAAAGAAATAAGTATAAACAAAGGAAAATAATTCATTTGAACCAATGTAAATTGATGTAATTCATTAAAAATAATCTATACATACGTATACACGTTAAATAGATTTAACTTATAACAAGTAAAATAAAAAAAAAAAAAGTCAATTCCTACTTAGGTCAACAAAGAAAATTTAATTTAGTTACTTTGTATTAAATAATTACAATTAATATAAATATGTATATACATATGACAGAGTGAGTGAGTGAGTGAG
The DNA here is from genome assembly GCA_019974015.1 of Nephila pilipes. Classification (NCBI taxonomy): domain Eukaryota; kingdom Metazoa; phylum Arthropoda; class Arachnida; order Araneae; family Nephilidae; genus Nephila; species Nephila pilipes. The sequence continues at coordinate 24,799 of BMAW01096615.1, read as the reverse complement.
AGTGAGGTTTTATGGC
>BMAW01096615.1:0-24773 GCA_019974015.1 Nephila pilipes | reverse complement strand
CACATAATTAAAATGTGATGAATCGTGTAAGGGATACATATGACAGAAGCAAAATATTAAATGGCAAAAGAAATTTTGTTTCCAGTGTTCTACACGCTTCGTCACTGACGATATTTATTCCTAAATTTATATCCTGCTAAATATCTTATATAAGGGAATTTTTTTTTCTTCCATATAAAACTAAAATTAATTATTTGAAAATCAAATAAAAAAAAAATTATGCTTCGACGAGATTCAATCCGAAGGCATTAAGATTCTACGCCAACGCTATACCAACTTTGCCATTGCAAGACAAATGACATAGAAGTTTTAAGTTTTAGTTTTTATTAACGTCCCACTAGAAGCAACACGAGGGCTATTGGCGACGGACCTTGTAATTTTGAGCCACGGTCAAGTGACGAGGACGACACCTGAGCTGGCACTCCCTCTCCTAACATCCACACTACGCTAACGGGAGGACTTTGGGCCCCGAACAGATTTAAAGTGCATCAGCCTCGGCTACACGGCGGGTCTTTGGTGGCCAAGGATCGAACCCGCGACTGAACGAAAACCGCCGACCGCTAGTCCACGACCTTGACCACTAGACTAGCGCTGCCCCTGACATAGAAGCATTAGCTTGTTTCTTAATTCATCCGGTATATTAAATAGTTGGAATACAGTTTAGTCCAACCACCCTTGGCGACAGGAATTATTTGGCGGTATTTTGCCAAATGTGGCTACATTGGTCTGCTTCGCGGGCTTAGCGTTCAGCCAAAATAAATCGCCAAATTTGTCAATTTTTGAAATCCCGCCAAGTGGTTGGGCTAAACTGCATTTTCACCAATTAAATTTCATTAATGAATTAATATTTGAAAAAACTGTATTAAGATCAAGTGTCATCCACTACAAGTTTAAGAAAATGTATTTGAACTTGAGTGGATGAATGAAAAGTATTTTATTAACGATTGAAAACTTGAACAAGATATATAAATGAATATATATAGGAAGAGTATGAACTAATAGTAGGAATTTCAAAAAAATATCTTCAAAAGCAAGCAAAAAGTGTTGTTCTTAAATCTACTTTTAATATGGTGCGATAATACTTTTTATCAAGATAACTTTAATTTTTAAGCTACATTTGATTGATTTTATGAACTAAAATATTTAATTTTATCTAAATTTTAAAATTGCTAAAAAAAACCATTATACTAATGAAAATAATAAAAAAAAAATTCAGCTACAAATAAATATTTTTTAATTCAATGAAAACTCAATAAGAAATGGAAAATATATCTAAAAAGAAGTCACAAGTTGGTAGTAAGGATTTTAATTAAAAATTATTCTTTTTAAGAAATTAAGCCAAAATCTATAATTATAAAAATATATTAAAAATGCTATTCCTAATGTATATTATTATATATGGCAAAAATGCGATTATAATTTATTGTAATCATTTTTAAATGTTTGATAAAATTAGTAAGATAATTTTCATTAATGCAACTTGTGAAAAAAAAATTATAATTACTTTTGTATGAAACTCAATAAATTTATATATGTTTCCTTTTATGCTTGTAAATAGTATACAGATGTGTGAAAAAAAGGTATCTTGAGAGAGAAGAAATCTAAAGAATTGATTGTAGCCTTTCTTTTAATGAAAAGGAGTACATAGAACAAATAAATGAAACATTATACTAGATTAGGACTATTTCGATATAACCCTTATGAAGTAATTAAACATGAGCTGATTACCTAATTTAATACCAAGACTACAGATTTGAGACCCAGTTAGATTTGGTTAAGTTAGCGTCCTTATTATACCTTATATAAATATAATAAGTGTATATTTTATAATAAGCTAATGTAACTTTTAGGCTGAAAATTACATGTTTTCTGATTAACTGCAATCCCGCGAAATATCACTAATTCTCTGAGGCATCATGAAATGGTGAAAAAATGATTATCTTCGTAGTTAAGAAGCATACATTTCCTGTTTTGAGTATAACAGCAAGCGGATGTTTGTATTTTCTATTGCGAACACAATATTTCTGATAAAGATTCCTTTCCATTAGCCAATAAACTCCACATTTCTGTCACGATTTCTTGGTCAGCGAAATGAAGTTTTAACGTATTAAGTATGCAAATCTCAAACACACACTCTAAAGCACTTTTGATGCTCGCGTGTATGGGTTGAACATTTGATGTTTTCTTGAAAATACCACCAACACATGTCAACGCTTCCGATGGTTGAAATACTTTGCATGAATGTTGATAATTATTTTGTAAACAGAACTTGATTGGGGAGTTTTTGGTATTGTTCCTGAGGAACAGATTATAATTTATTTATTTAAAGAATAGGTAAGAGTTTTTCTAAGTTTACGATCTGAATTGCAACAAACAGTTCTTAGATTGCGTATAGATAAAACAATAAACAATACCGTATTATTCATTTCGAATAATTCTAAAGAGAAATGTTGCCATTTGAATGCCTGACATTTGAAGCGAAATTGAATAATCTCATCATAGCTTGAAAATAATAGATAAAATACTTTTAACAAAAACTAAATTACGCAACGAAATGAATTTTCGAAGGAAGTTTGCTGCAATCTTGGTATTGAACAATACTGCAATTTATTGCAATCATTAAACTTACATTACCAGATCTATAATTACTTCAAGTAAAATCGATTTGTTTTTTTTTTTTTTTAAAAAAAAAAAAAGAATTAAAGCATTGAAAATATTTCATCATTCAACCAGATTCATTAATTTAATGCGTGAAATTTAAATCTCAGGTTTTTAGAATGCATTCTCACAATCCACTGTTTAACTTTTCTATATTAATAACTTCCATTTTAAAAAATCTAATCCAAAATCTTATAATGTGCAATACTCAACCTGGCACCTTTCATAAAATATACCAAAAAGGAAAACAGAATTGAGAAAGGAAAACATCTCCAAATGTTATGGGAAGGTTAAGCATTGTGAAAATAGTGATAGTTGGAGCTTATAGTGCAATAGCCAAATTAAGCCAAATTATTGCATAAAATATGATTTAAAAAAAACACGTCGAAATAAAATAATAAAATTACCAGTAATAAAGGAAATACAATTCAAAATGCAAACACTAAAACCTTAGTTATATAAAAAGTTAATTTTATATTTAGAAAAAAAATAGTGAACAAGTTAAGATGAGGGTCTTACCCACCATCGGACAAGTTTAAAATAAATGAATTAAAAAAGGTAAAATGATAGAACACACATACATCACATTTGAAAATTGTGGCCGATCAATTAAAATGTGATGTACAGTGTGTGTGGGATACGGCAGGAAGGACACTCGGGTGCTCACTCGCAAAACAAAAGACATTTGTATGAAAAACGAGTATGTTCAATGCAAAGGCGAGTCAACCTGATATCTGTCCTTATTCAGACATCAGTCAGTGTTCCTATAACGGGATTCACCCACTGTAGTTTATCGTGGGTATGAAGTGAGTGAGTAATAGGGGGAAATTAATGGTGCAAGAGCCAGATATGGTTATGCTGCACCAAACAAGGTGTAGCTGTGATCTAGAGGTTTGAGAAAAAGGTGAAAAAAACTTGGACAAGACCGATCGAAAATGGAGAAGGATCGCTTGGGTACGCCGGGGACGTGTCATCCGTGATTGTGGGTTTGGACTCTCCGTTTTCGCTACGCTGTTTAATGAATTTTAAAATGACACTTTTCTTCTTATACAGGGACTGATAACTGCAGAGAATTGTTAATCGGAACGAGTAGCACGTTCAACAAGTTCATTGCTTTAAATACCTACGACAAGGTATCCAACTAAATTTAAAAACCACTGCTATACAGTTAGCAAATGATATCTTTGATATCAACCATTTCAAGATGACTTTGATTGCTTGATTGATTGTTGTTGGTGGTGGTTTTATTAATGTGACACAGAAGCAACTCGAGGATTATTGGTGAGGGACCTCGTAATTTCGAGCCTCTGTCGAGTGACGAGTACGACACCTGAGCTGTTACCTCCCTTTCCTTAGTTCTACCCCATACAAACAGGAGGGCTTTAGCCTCGACAGATTTAACGTGCATCATCCCCCGGCTAAACGGCGAGTCTTAAAAGGCATCAAGATTCGAGCACACAAGTTGACGAAATCCGCCGGCCACGAGTCCGTAGCCATGACCACAAGGCTATCTCGGCCAGAATGATTCTGACAGTCTAGATTCTCTAGTGTTTCGTAGACTCAGGCTGTCATTATATATATACTGGGAGAGTGAAAGTTGAGATTTATGGAACAAGAACCAAATATGGCTACGTTGTACCAAAACAATGTGTTTTTGTGACTGGGAACTTAGAAAAGTGAAAAAAAGGAGAGGTGTGTATAAAAAATGGTGGTTGACAAGAAAATTTGATAATAGAGGTTTGCTAAGGTATACCAAGAGCGCATCATGCATGTTTACCTTAAGACAGTTTACATCTTTGGAAAGGAAACGATGACAGAGGTACCTGGTAGTCATAATGCCCGTGCTTATACAAAGGTAATCCCTTCGGGTACATAGTGAGGGAGTGAATGTAAAGGTTATTGGCGCAAGAGCCAGATGTGGCTATGCTGTTCCAAACAAGTCTTAACTATGGTCTAGATGTGAAAAAAATTGAAGAAAAGACAAAAATTTGTTGACAAGAAGGAGGGTCGAAAATAGAGAAGGATTGCTATGGTATCCCGAGAAAGCGTAACCCGTGTTTACCAAAGACAGTAAACTCCATAGGAAAGAAAAAGGCTTGGATTGCATAAGATACGAAAAAGGGAGCTGTATAGACCAATTTGAGGGTATTGAAAATAGCGACAGCTCGGTAATATAAGAACTTGCAGTGAGCTGAGGACAGATATCATAAGTCTTCCAGAGGTGATCATTTCTAGCTTGGGATGTGTTAGTCTGCTCTGGCAATCCTAGATAAAATTCTAGAAATCCGAACAAATGCTATTTATAAATTAAAATTATTTATAAATTAAACTTGAATCATTCTATTAGATTTCCACTTTGTAGTGTTTTGTGACGAATAGAGCAAAGATCTCTTCAGAAGTAGTCAGTAATTGGGCAGCTCCGTCACATAAGTTTTCCTGAATATATTCTGTACATAGTGTGCAGAAATTTCAGAATTGTGACACAAAATTGTTGAAGTAACACAAACTCTGGGTGACAGTTCCACTTCAAGCTAGAATTAGATATTTATTAGGACTTTAATTATGTAATCAAAAATAAATATTTTTTAAAATTTTTAAAGCAATAGGTTTGTTAAGTTTAAAATATGAGAAGTGTGGAAGAAGAATGGATATTCGAAAAAAATGTATTTTATAACCGCTTAGTTTCCAATTCTGCATTTTTAAAATTTCATACAAGAGAAAATATGCTCATAAAATTGCAATGGAGGGCAACATCATATTTGTTGCAGAAATTATTAAGTTTTGAATATTACGAGCTTCACAGGAGAATGTATACTTTAGTTTAAAAGAAACTATTACACAAGATCATACGCAAAAAGTTAAATTATTGAAAAGTAACTTTACTTCTATAAGGATCTATTAGTGAAAGTTTTAAACGTGTTTTATAATACTAACTTAATTCAGTTAATATAAACCGGAAATTCTGAATCATAATCAGATGACATTTTCCAGAAGAAAAACAAGCAGCACGAGATGACACCCCATCCTTCTAGCTTCCACATTATGTCAATGTGAGAACTTTTAAGTTTTGACAGATATAACGAACCTTTTAACACAATGAGTCTTTAGTGTTATCGGGACTTCAACATGCGACTAGATTGAAATATTGCCGGTTACGAACTAAATGCGTAACTTCCAAAAATTCTGGTCTAGAGCCTTCATATCTCCAAACGTATTCGAAACTGAGGCACCAGTCTACCAAAGATTATTTATCACAAAATGTTATATTAAAATCCTTTTTATTAAAACTGTGTGAGTAATCAAAATAGAGAACAATGGAAAATGTTTTTTTAACTGATTAAAAAAGTTGTGATGAGTTAAACCTTTTATAAAAAAAAACACATATCTGCAAAATGCTAATTTCAATGTATTGATTTATAAACACTATTTAGTTCCTGAATCGTAACAGAATTAATATTCGAAAAGCTTTGGCAACAATCCCAGGAAGTGTATAAAAATTCCAAGATCCAAAATATTTAGTTTTATCATTTAAAAAATAAGTATTCTAGAAATTTGATTCTATATCTAATTGAAACAATTGAATTCGGTTAGCTTCGTTTAAATATGAGTATTTTTAAAGAAATGACACCATAAAAAATGTGAAAAGCTTGAAGAGAAATCAAAGTTTAATGTTTAAATAGTTATGAAACTTAAAATCTTAGACATTTATCTTAAATTTAGAAACTTATCAAAAGTACAACTTTGGAATAAATTTTATTTAATAAATTTATGTTAATAATAAGAAAAGAATTAATATAAATTTGAATAAAACTATAAAGAAAGTTATAATATTCTTATATTATCATTTATATGAACAACTTGGTAACTAGGAAGACCAAAATAAAATGAAAAGCATCTTAAATTCGGATTTCTTACAAGTAATGCAACCAGATATTTTGAAAAAAATTTTTAATACATATTATGCATTAAATATGATTCTCAAAAACAAGAATTTTTGAAATTGAAATAGGTGGTGCAATTCCTGTATAAGTAATTGTTGTGAGTTCCGTAATATTCTGTGGATAAGTCATAATCACAAAAAAATTTATTTTAAAGAAAGGAGTTTAGAAAAATGTATTAGACTTTTATATTCACAAGTGAAATAATTTATTATTTGTGCAATTAAATTTCAAGAAATTAATTTTATTTCTTAATTACTGAAATTATTTTATGTTGATGAAAGTATTTGCTAGTATTAGGAACAAATTTTCTTAAAAATATTTGAGCATTTATTTAAGTACCAAATTATTATGAGCATATAACAAGATCAAGTTTTTGTATAAAACGAAACCAAACACATAAGTACAAACTCAAATATCAGTTTTATAATAAACCAAAAATAGTGAGCAATGCCTTGAAAAAATACATCACTTATATTTAATCTTTAAGTTTATATTTTTCAGATTTCTTTGTTATTTATATACAAATAACGTATCTTTCCCCCCTCCTTTATGGAAGGAATTAGTAAATTCAAATTAATTCGTCTTATAACAATCTGAAAATCGGATTATGAATGGTACATAAGCAAAACTGGCTAAAATTTATTTCGAAATTTTCATTACTTTATTTATTATCTATATAATTTCATTACTATCTTAATACATATCTTACATTATTATCTAAATACACTTAAAAATATCGCAGTTTTTTATTTTATCAAAATTTATATTTCATAGTTTTGTTTTCTCTTAATTATTTCATGTACTCCAATAGAAAGAAACTTTCATTTAGTACTAAATTTGTTTAAACTTCAAATTGAAATAATAAACAAACTAGCATTGTGCAAAAAAATATTTAAAAAAAGCACTTTGCATAAGTTCCTATTTATGATTATCTGTTACTAATAAACTAGAGGTACATCTTAAATTCCTAAATTTAATACAAGCAATTGTAATTTATCAAAGAAAACAAAAAACTAAAATTATATATGAAATTAAAAAAAAGTTATTTCCTTACCACCGGCTGCCATATTCAACTATTTAGTATAATACTCATGTTGTCAAAAAAAAGTAGCAGAAAAACTTCCACACATAAAAACCAACACATAAGTTTCCCACATAAAGACTTAACACACCAGGAGCCTAAACGCTCAGTGAACAACTATTTCCTCCTTCGCCAACACACACTACAGTTATCTCTTTACGTAGTACTAAGTCAAAAACCAACATCAGCTGTCTTGGCGGCAAAAATTTATGCCACTTTCAAAGACAAAGAAACCTCTGCATTTCAATAAACACGTACACGGCAAGCTTTGATCTCGCCAAACATTTAACACCTGAATACAAAGCAAGCTGCTTGATTGTCGTCACGGATATTTAAACCCGATGTTTGGCGAAAGTAGGTTTCTTTTCTTCGAAAGGGTACCTTGATGAATTGCGTTACAATGAGAATTTTAAAGTGGAGGAAATCGGCAATTGCTTACTTGTTTCCTCTTTGGATTCAGGGTCGCCATGAAAATAAAATTTACGTCTTTCTATTCGAAGCGTTTATGGTCAATTTTCTTACGAATGACTTCTTGTTTGGGTTGACCACAAAAAATATTACTGCATCTTGGACAATACCTGATTAAGTCATATGATTTTAAAAGAGGAAAAAAAAAACAAAAGATTAAATTAAACGAGTTAGAGAGTTTGTAGAAAGAGTGCCGGTGCAAACATCCTATAATGAGGACTGTAAATGACGTTTGGATATAAATCTAAGAAACTTTTAAAAGGTACAGAACAAAATCACGATACATAATGCAAAAACAATTTCATAACATAACAAAACTCTACTTTGATCCCATAACACCAAAGTTATTAAGACCTTATATATTTTAACTATATAAATAGTGCATCTTAAATTGGATAAACAGAAAATATTCAAACATTTGTATAATACACAGATTAATTTGTTGTACCTATTTTTTTATTTTTCTTTTTTAATTTTAGTAACTGATGTCTACATTTATTAAATTAAAACTTCATCTAAAATATTCATAGTTACATTTATGTAAGTAAAAAGAAAAAAAATTGCTCTTTCAAACATCATATATCCTTTAAAATAGTAGATGAAAATTACAAAGTTTTGTTATTTAAGACACCCGATAATTTGAGGAAGTGTTTTGTACAGTTGCAGTAAAAGAGGTGTTCATGCAAAATCAAAAAAAATCGTAAATAAATAAATAAAAAAAAGTCAAGAAAGATAAAAGAAAAAAAGAGGAGTAAAAATAGTAATCACTTGAGATGTAAAAAATAATTACAAATTTTATGTGGTTATGGATTTTTTGTAGTTTTGATTTTGGATAGGCATATTTTCTTTTTTATGAACTTTGTTACTTAAGTTTGGTTTAGGAATTTTAATGTTAAAAAACATATATATAAAAAGATATATTATGCAAAATTCAATATACAAACACATAAAAAAATATTGTTAAATCAAAAGAAATGTATCTGAAAAGCTTGTTCGGTAAAATTCTACCATTCAGATCATTGTACTGAGAAATTTACATTAGATACGATCAGAATTTAGTAATAATCAATAACGTGTCAATAACTGATGTCAAGAATTTTAAAGTAATAGATACAGCTATAGGATTTCTTAAACCATAATTATCATTGCTTTTGCAATATTTGTAATTGATTGATAAATTAAATAAACTTTTTTTTTTTATCAGCGAAGTTAATGAAATGGAGAATGAAGTAGCGCCATGAACTCGAATATTCGAGGCCAATTTAGCGATTTAATGTCAGTGCTGCTGTAGAAACAGACGTCAGTAAGCGCAGAGAAACTTTAAATATACTATTTAACTATTTGTTATGCCCACATTAAACTTCCTACTCTATTCAAATGCCTTTTTGGTGTTTAATCAACTTTCTTTGGCGACAGCGAATTTTCAGTCATTGGAATTAAATATATAATTATTGAATAATAGAAAATCGATTGGATTGAAAAAACACATTGTCATTTTAACTTTGTATGCTAATTTTCCTTTAAAATAAGTTATCGGATCTCAAAATTCAAAGAACTATCTGTGATAGCTTTCTTACCATGGCAATCTCCAAGTGCTCACAATAAATATCCGTATATGATTATTCATGGTACCAAATTTCTAAGACCTCTGAGTCATTTATTTAACCGTTACGTAAAAGACATGCAAACTTTTCTTTTTTATTAAAATATATTTTCCAAAAGAGATAACTGACAAATAAATTGTGATTATAAATGCTAATAAAGTCCTCAATATAAACAATTTGAGGATTAAAATTATATATAATTTTCTTTCTTTTTCTTTTTTTGACATGTTGCACATACGTATATGTTGTCGAATGACACTCTACCTGATAAATATATTTGTTTTTTAATGGTTTTACCTTGGTTGCAGAATGTCGCCTTAGTAGGGATTTGTTTCATTCTTGTTCATTGTATGTAGAAAGTGGCTTTGAGTAATGTACATGTTTTCGAAAAAAAAAGGAAATTAATGAGTAATTTTACATAATTTTGCTTTAAGAGTTATTTTGTGAACTTTAAAACGAAATAGTTTACTTATTAAATTTGGCCAGACCATGTTTGTGTTTGTGTGAAAGAAGAATCTTTCATTTAGTGAATGACAGCACAAACAGCAGTATTGATATTCTTCTGATTTCGATATTCCAAACGGAACATCTGGCGTCCGCGATAGAACTCGACTATTGATTATTAAGAATTGAGGTTTATTTTGTTTATCTTATTTGATGCATTTAAATATTTACGAGGTTGAAATGGAGATAGCAAAAGAAAAAATAGAGCTAGCAAGAAGACGATTGTTTACTAAAAACTATGTAATGAGTTCTTTGCTGAGAAGAAGTAAGCGAAACTCCTATAAAGAGCAAAAATTTTATATAAACGAGACTGACAGTTAATTTTTTTTTATCCAATGAATAAACTATTTTTGGAAGACTAACACAATCTTATTTGTTAAGATATTCAATGTTTAAAATGATTTCTTACATATTTTTTTACTGTAATATTCATTTATGATTACTTTTTGAATTGTTATTTTTCTTTTAGCAAACATTTAGCTTTTCTAAACTCCATTCTAACTAGACTTGTTTTAGTATCCAACAAGTTAATTTTTTATAGCATTCTTTTTTTTTAATACTTTCGTTTTAGCAAATGATTAACTGAATAAATTTGATCGAATTTATATTAATAAAAAAAACCATAAAAGCTGAAATAATTAACAAATAAGTTTAATGCGAATATACTGTTGATATGTTGAAAACATTTTTAATTTTAAGTTTCTACGTTTTTATCTCATTTTCTTGATTGTGAATTGTTTGAAATTCTAGGGAAATATCTGCGTACCGATAAATGCGGCCGATAGCCTGTGCCCCTTATCTAGTGTATATTGTTAAAGCATGGATTTACTTTGAGGGTTATGTTGATTTTTTTTAATGGGGGATTTATATGTGTAATTTACTTAGGGTGTAAATATCTCTTATCACTGTATGCAACGAAAGTTTTACTGATTTGATCAATTTCAAGGGATATGTTGGATTTAACTGTGGAGAATGTTCTGTAAAATATTTAATCACTGATACAAGGGATAGATTTATTTTTTAAGATATTTTCTACAACTTTTTTTTTACTATAATAATTATTTAATGATAACTTCTTGAATTATTTTTCCTTTAACACATATACATATTTAGATTTTCGTAAAACTCATGCTAAGAATCTAACAATCTTGTTTAATATTCAACAAATTATTTTTTATATTGTAACCACTCAGTTAATTTTTTTCATGAATGCATTCTTTTCTTACGTTTAGTTAAATGAATTAATATATTCCAGCTAAATTTAGATTGATTTATTTAGTAAAAAACTCCCTAAATTATGAAATATTACATTGATCTACAGTAAGGTTAGTGAAAATATACTGTTAATATTTGGAAAAAACCATTAAGTTAAATTCCCTGGAAAACAATTCTTTTTCGAAACAGATTTTTATATGGACCAAATAAATTTAAGACTTTTCTTTTTTGTAACCAATGCGTTTTTGTTATATTAAATGACACACTAACAATAAATATGTTGTACTAATCTTATTCGAAACATTACTTTATAAATTTTCAATGAACAGAAAAGAAAATTGATTTAAGCTTTGAGAATAGCGATAAATATTAATATTTCCTCCACAAAATGTATGGTACCGAAATTATTATTACAACTGAAAAAACTGCTTTTTTAACACAGATATTGGAATTCACAGTGAACTTTTACCTTCTTATGTAAGCATTATTACTTTTATATATTTTGTCCATTTAGAAAACTCTGTAATGAATGCACTGATTGATTTTTTTTAAACTTTTGCCATACAATTTCTGAATATCTGAATATTTTTGCTGTTTAGATGTATTACGTTGTTTTACTATATTCTTCTTATTTTTTAGAAAAAAAAACATTTACATAGTTTCCACACTTTTATTATTCATTCTATAAGACTTAAAAGGAAGGCGTTAATGATGGTGAAGTTAACATTTCTGAATCGAAATCATTGAAATCGAGATCAGACTATATTATATTATTTAAAAGGTTATCATTTTTTTTTTATTGCTATTACTTTAACATCTTTCTGAAACTTATAATGAAAATCCGCAGTTCATGTTGTCTATTACGTATATGACGATGTGATTCCTTTCTTCATAACTTTTCTTAGCATGAACTAATCATCCAAAAAAAGCGGATTTAATATGAAAACATCAAGCTCTAGTATTGTCGAATAATAAATTTTTTTACTCATCAATTATCTAGCTAACTATCAAGTTAGATTCTTTTTCCCTAGCAATACTTTTTGTGTGAACCCTGAGCAAAGAAACCCTTTGAAGTCCCTATTTATTCAACTCGTGCTTTGTACAATGATACATATTTTTTACAGAGACACCTTAAGTTTGAAATGTTTTAGTCTACTGGAAACATATAGACCAGCCTGTGGAGTTTATATTCAAGATAAATTAAAGGCTTTTACATAAGAATTAAAAGCAAATAGCTAATACAATCTGAATAAATTGGAAAAAATTAAATGTAGGTGCCTGTAGGAATGCTCAGGTGAAATATCTTATCGCTGATAAAACTAAAGTTTACTGATCTGCATAGAAGCAGAGTTTCACAGGTTATGTTGAACACTGTGAGAATGTTCACGATAAAATGCGCCATATAATAAAGTTGATACAACAAAGGGAGGTTTACTTAATCTTGGAAGATTTTCTGAAATACTTTTGTTAACTAAAATGTGGGAAAGTTCTGGTAAAATATCTTATCATTGATATAACAGGGGAGAATATCTACTAATTCTGAAAGAGGTTTTTTTTCTGAGAAATGCTAATTTATTTCACGAACGTGATGTAATATATATCTTGTGCTGGGTAAACATTGGAAGTGTGAGAACACGTGAGAACTTGTTGTGTTTGAAAATGACGCGGAAGGCGTTTTACGATGAAGCTATGTTTGGCTGAAAATAGTGTATGATATGACATTTTTTAAATATTAATGTTCTGCAGCGTCAATCTATCATGTGTTTTAAAATCTTCATGAGAAAATTATACGAGAGCATGCTGACGCAAAAGCAATTTGCTGTGTAATTAGCCCCAATATGCGAGATCCAACCATAATGGAATCGGTAAATCTGAGCACATTAGAAGCAGTAATCGAGCAGAAAGTTGCTTTTGAATATCAGCTTTTATGACCCAACAAGCTAACAAAATTTTTACAGTTTGGAAACCAAAATCAGTGTTACCAAAGAGGCTCTCTGCGTTAATAATCAATGGTAAAATGTGCAATTCCCCGACAAATTGCACCTTGCAGTGAAGACAACAGCTATACAAATTTTCTAAAACCAGATTCAAAAGCCAAAATGGGTAGTTTGGAGGAGGTTGATGAAAAGTAACAGCTGATCAACTGATCGAAAAGAGAAACATTTAAATTTTTGTGCTTGTCGATCGATACCAGAATGGAAAGGACTCGATCGGGTTGCACAAGGACGACGAAAAGGATTTGAATGCGGAATATCCATCGTTACGTTTTCTTTCGGTTGCCACGTTGGTGTTTAAAGAAAATTAACGAAACGTATACACGTACCTTTAGAACTTATGGAAGCGTGTTGTTGATGCATCCTCCGAATCGGGTTCTGATATCATGAATTACCTAGAAAATCGATTGGTTGAAAGATGCGAGAATAAGTTTAACTTTTAGAAGAGTGAAAATCATGTTTAATTACGTACACCTTTCGCCTACCTGCCTACCAAACCAAGAAATCTCATAAAAAAAGTGCAGTATTACGTAATCTTTAGAACTGCAGATCATTTTTTAAAATTTTTTAAACAAAAATAATGGTACCTGTTATTCTTGTGTTTGTCTGAAATCATTACTTATACATGTAATTTTTTAAAATTATCTTTAATTGAGGCTTTTAAATTTTATTTTTCTTCTAAAAGTATGATTTTAAATTCTTGTTTTCCTCTTACAAAAAAAAAAAACATTTGCATAAAAGTTATTTTTTAACATAAAAATAAAAAAAAGTTATACTTAATTTTCTTCTAACAGGGGAAAAAACAGTTTTTTAAGGTCATTTTTCTCTGACATAAAAAAAAATCTGCTGGATATATTTTTTTAGAAAAAAAATATTATCATTTATAAAATCTAAAATTAAATTGTTTTGATATTTTATTTTAAATTATAGCAATTTTTCTAGATTGAATAAACTATGTTTAAAATTATTAAAAAAAATTTTTGTAAGCAGGAAAAACAAAAATTCATACTTTTTTTAGAAATAAAAAAAATAAAATTACTATAATTAAAATATGTTTAAAATTACATCAATATAAAGTATTGATTTCAGACAGAAGCACAAAGACAAATATAAAAAAAAATTATTTTATTAAATTTTAAAAAACATCTGCCAGTTCTAAAGACATGTAATCAACAAATACTTTATATTTGTTTGTTGGTAGGCAGGTAGGCGAAGGTACAAGAGGTAAACATGATTTTCAATTCTTCTAAAAAAAGTTAAACTTATTCTCGCATCTTTCAGTCGGTGATTTCTCTTATTCATGATACCAGAACCGGTTTAGAGCAGGAGGGTATCCTTATTTACCTTCCATTCTACAAAGGCGCATTATACGTTTTCGTTGCCTCTTCTTTTACTAAATCTCGCTGGCACCGAAAAAAAATGTAACGATGGGATATTCGCATTCAAATCCTTTTTCGTCGCCTTGTGCAACCCCGATCCTTTCTGATCGATTGACAAGACAAAAATTTAAATGTTTCTCTTTTCGATCAGTTGATCAACTACTTTAATCATCAAACTGTCACCCATTTTTTTGGCAATTCGGTTTTAGAAAATTTGTATCACCGAATAATCTTCGCAATAAGGAATTGCAATTGTCGAGAACTGCATTTTTACCGGTATTAACGTAAGCTCGCTGGTAAATACTCGATTTTGGTTTTCCAAACTGACAAAAATTTTTGTTAGCTTGTTGGGTCGGCTTTCGATATTCAAAACAATCATCTCGCTCGTTACCGTTTCAATGTGCTCCGTTTACCGATTCCATGTAGTTTGGATCTCGCAATAACAAAATAATTACAGTATAAATTGCTGCGTCGTTTACGTTTTCGTATAATTTTCTCATCGAAGATTTTACTTTATGATTGACGTTACGAATCATTGTATTTAAAGTAATGTATCATACACTTTATTTTCAATACGGCCATATCACTCAGCCAAAACACCCTGCATTCAAACACAATCAAAGTTCCTCGATGATTCTCATATCTCCTCAATGTTTGCAATAAAAGATATTACATCAGCATGTCTTCAGAAATAAATTTGAAGCCTCTTTTCAGAGGTAGTAGATATCTCCCCCACGGCGATAAAGATATTTTACCGGAATTCCAACATTTTGGTTAACAAAAAAATATTTCAGAAAATCTTTCTTCAAGGTAAATCTCCCCTTTGTTGTATCAACGATTATAGCAGAACATTCTCTGGTAGGCTCAACATAACTTACCCAAATCCTAACTTCTATAGATCAGTAACTGGTTTTATCAGCGATAAGATATTTCACCTGAGCATTCTACCCCAATATTCTTTCCCCAATTTATTCAGATTGTATTAACATTTGTACAATTTATCTTCCTTTAATTTATCTTGATATAAACCTAACTAGCTAGTTCATATATGTTTTCCGAATACAAAATACTTCAGGCAAACTTAAAAACTCTGTCATGCATTAATACAAAAGCAATGAGTTAATTCCCACGAAGAGTTTCTTTGCTCAGAGTTCACCTAAAAAGTATTATGAGGAAAAAGATCTTTGATAGTTAAAAAATAAATTTATTATTCGACACAAATACTAGGTTGTTTTCATAGTAAATCAGTTTTTTTGGATGATTAGTTCAAGTGCTAGAAAAGTTATGAAAAGAAAAGAATTACATCGTCATATACGTAATATGAACAACGCGAACTGGTGATTTTCATTATAAGTTTTTCAAGAAAGATGTTAAAATTTTTAATAAAACACAAAAAAAAAATGATATGTAATAATATAATATAGTCAATTTATTTTCGATTCAGAAAATGTGATAACTTGCCACATCATTAACGCTCCTTTTAAGTCTTATAGAATGAATAATAAAAACGTGGAAGCTATGTAAATGTTTTTTTCACTTAAAGAAAAGAATATAAAAAAATAAAAAATCATCTCAATACACATCCTAAACAAAATATTCAGATAATTCAGAATTGTATGTAAAGTTTAAAAAAAATCACTTTAGTAGTGCGATCATTTTAGGTTTTCACAAAATGACAAAATATAAAGTAATAATACTTACATAAGAAGGTAAAAGGATTCGCAATGAATTCAATATCTTTGTGTTAAAAAGCAGTTTCGCACTGGATAATAATTTCGGTACCATACATTTTTTGTGAAAAATAGTAATATTTATCGCTATTCTTCAAAGCCGAAATCAATTTTTTCTGTTCATTAGAAAAGTTATAAAGTAATGTTTCAGATGAGTACAGCATATTTATTGTTGGTGTCATTTAATATAATCAAAACGCATTGGTTACAAAAAAGAAAAAAGTCTTAAATTTATTTTACCTATCCATATAAAATTCGTTTTCGAAAAAGAATTGTTTGTAAAATTCTAACTTAATGGTTTTTTTTCAAATATTAACAGTATATTTTCAATAACCTTACTAACAGATCAATGTAATTATTTCATAATTTAGGGTTTTACACTAAATAAATCAATCTCCCCAGTTTAGACTAAACGTTGTTAGAAAAAAAGAATGCATACATGAAAAAAATTAGCGAGCGATTTACAATATAAAAAATAAATTTGTTGAATGTAAACAAGATTGTTGGGCAAGAAATTGAGTTTTATATGAAAATCTAAATAATAGCTATGTGTGTTAAAGAAAAATAATTCAAGAAGTTATATTAAATAATTATTATAGTAAAAAAAAAAGTTGTGAAGTAAAATCATCTTAAAATCCTTGTGATTAAAATATTTTACCAGAACATTCTCACAGTTAAACCAACAGATCCTTGGAAATTCCGATTCCATAAATCAGTAAAAACTTTCGTTACACAGTGATAAGATATTTCGTAAAATTCCACATATAATCCCCATTAAAAAAAATCAACATAACCCTCAGAAATATCGCTTGCTTTAACAATATACACTTTAGATAAGGGCACAGGCTATCAGCACCGCATTTATCATGAATGTTTCCTAAATTCGAAGCAAATACAATCAAAGAAAATGAGATCATAGAAACGCTGAAAACTCTAAAATTAAAATGTTTTCAAATATCAACAGTATATTTATTTTCGTTAAAGCTTACTGAAGTGTTATTTCATAATTTGTGGTTGTTTTTTAATACTAAACAATTCTGATCTAAATTTATTCAATTAATTCATTTGAAGCAAAGAAATATTAAAAAAATGCATATAAAAATTAACTTGTTGAATACTAAACAAGTTTGTGACTAGAAATATGAGTTTAAGAAAAGCTAAATATATTGTGCCAAAAGAAAATAATTAAAAAACAATCATTAAATAATTATTACAGTAAAAAAATTATGACAAAATCATTTAAACACATTGAATATCTTACATTAAAATAAGATTGTATTCTCTTTCCAAAAAATATAGTATTATTCATTGGATAAAAAAAAATTCAATTCAGTTCCTGTTTATATAAAAGTTTGTTTCTTATAGTATATCTGTTAGAATTTTCGTAGAATGTTTATTAATAATGTTTGAGCAAGAAGGTAAAATTCAAAAACGGTGTTTTAAAAAGAGTTTTCTTTTCAATTGTAAAAATAATAATCATTTCGTTAGGATACAATGTACGCACTTATAAAAGTTTTTAAACTTCATCTAGTTAATATTTAATCAAGTATAAATAATTTTATGAACATTCAAGTGCTTGTATACATGCAAAATAAATATGATCGTAAAACAGAATAAGAAAAAAAAATATATTCATTCAGTTTATTCAAACGAAAAAAAAAGTGGATAAAATAATAATATCCAATTCATCAAACTTATGCGAAGAAATCAAAAAAATATCTTCCAATTAATTCAGATTAAGATACATATATTCATTCAAACGAGAAAAAAAAGTACATTAAATAATAATAATTTTCGATCCAACAACTTTGCGCGGAAAAGAATCATTTATACAAAATACATTCCTTCTAACTCGTGTGACAATTTTTTTAATTTATCTTCAGTAAAAATACTTTGAATTTATCGATTAAAAAAATACTTTTAATTCATTTATTCCAATTATATTCATTTACCTAGAATAGCACAATTTTTAGATAGTATCGAAAATCAGGTTTGTATTTTGGAGATTCCCACAAATTTAGCCTGTGCTTACTTAAAGAGTCATCTTATTGGAAGAGCAAAAGATTGGTTCGAGGTAATAGGCTCTTCGTACGTGACTGGAACAGAAACGGACTTCGCACAATTAAAACAGGCATTAACAAACAGTTTTCCAGTGGTCAGAAATAGGTCGGAATTAGAAACTGAGTTTTACTCGTCGCACCAAGTTAGAAGTCAGGCACCGTCAGATTTTGTTTATAAATTAATGAAGATACAGAAAATCCTTAATTTTGAAATGACCGAAGAAAAACTGCTGAATCACATTATTACGAGATTATCCCCACAGGTAATGGATTATGTAGAAGTTCGAAACCCCACAACAAAGGCACAACTTTTACAATTGGTAGAAAAGTATGAGGAACGACATGGGTATAAGGAAATCCCGGGTTCGAGCAATAATGGCGGTAGAAAGAAATGGGATTCGAGTAGAAAGTTGCCCGACAGTCGTTTCGAAGGAAACTGGCGGAATAGAAGAGTTGATTATAGGCAGAATGACACGCAGTTAACTAATGTGGATTAGAATAATTTTAGATATCGTGGAAGTGCAGGAAATCAGGGGTTCGAGAGCAGAATTCGGAATGATCGAGGTGATCATGAATTCGATAGTCGTAGGAGTCGCAATGATTTTGCAAATAGAGGATAGAGTAATGATTGGACCGGAAGGGATCGAAGAAATATTCGAAAGTTCAGTTTAAATGGACATCGCCATAAGCGAGATATGGCTCTTGATCCACATAACGCAAGGCAAACTACTGAAGTGCAATGCCAGAATATTATCAACAGTGGTGTTAATTGTAACCAAAGATTTGAGCACTCGCGAACAGTTTTAAGTTTATTATCTGTAAAATCAACAGAGACTTGCAAACAACTTGAGAGAGAATTTTAAAATGTTATTAAAGCTTTTCAGAGTCAGCTACAAACTGTGATAAGGAGGTCTGGGAGATTACAGAAGCTAACCCGATGTTCATTAAATAACCAATATATTAATTACAGTTTTCCTTTTGCCTCTAGTAGTAATTCTAGGAGAAACTTTAGTCAGTCTGTTAGAAGGGGTGCGAGCACCAGTTATAATGAAAAGCCGTCTAATCAATATGGTTGAGGGATCCGAGTGAAGCTAGGAGAAGATTTAGTGTGTGGTAATATTGAGAAATTGTTTGAAGAGCCTAGGTGGAATGCTAAGATTCAACAGGATAGATGGGCAAAATATTATAATAAGAGAAGACGGGAAGCTGATGTTAAGGTAGAGGATTTAGTATTGGTGCAAACACATCTTATGATATCGGCGAGCAAGAGGATTGTGAGTAAGTTTAAACATAAATTTGAAGGCCCATATGAGGTGATGAAGGTTGAGAATAACAATGTGATTATTTGGAAAGGGGATAGACCGATAACAGTGAATGTAGATCAGGTACAGATTTGTCACCCAGGAGAAAGGGATGAAGGTGTTGTGGAGACAGACGGATTGGATGGTGAAAGGTCTAGGGCAGAACAGGTAGAAACTCAGGGTAGCAAAGGTCTAGCCCGGAAGGAAACCTCTAAAAAAGAAAAATGGTGAGAAAAGAGAATGATGAGTGAAGGGTCGACTGAAAATTCTAATAAACGCTAAAGACAGCATCAGAGTAAAAGGAGGCCACCAGTGAGAAGGAACTGGCGAAAACGCAGTGCGCCTTCATCATTAGTTGAGGATATTGAAGTGAAAAGACGATTCCACGGGAGCTGTAAGTTGAGAAAGAGGTCAATTCAGGTAACACTTGCATTTGGTCCAGGAACAAGAAAGATGACCAGGAGAGAAGCACCTGATGAAAATCAAGTCCTGTCCGAAAGGCCAATCCAGGTCCACCTCGAGGGGCGGCAGATACCGACAGACAAGTCCTGCCTGGGAGGTCAAGTCCATATCCCCGACGCAACAGATTGCACATCAGCGAGAGGCAAGCGGCAACAGGAAGGACAAGTCCATATCTGACAAGAGCCGTAGGAGTAGAAACAACGAGAAGCAGGAGTAGATTTCGGCCCTACAAGTGACTCAACAGTGAAGATTGTAAAATGAAAAGGATTGTAAAAATGTTAAAGTTGTTAGTTGCTTAAGTGCATTAAAATTTATTAACGTAATTTCTATCGGGGCGTTAAGACTCTCAAATAAATCACGGAGGGGGTTGTGACGGGTCTACCCGCGACCTTGTCACTAGCAAGCCTCTAAGGGAATTTTCAGTCCTTAGAATATATTTTTATTAGAATGCTTCCTCCGAAGAAGAGAACGTGATCATGCTAATTAAAACTGATATATATATTATATAAGCTTTCAGAGAGAAGAAAAAAAGGGGAGAGAGAGGATAGAGTTGTTCTGTAGTTGAGCTTCTGTTAATAAATTAAATTGTTTTAGAGATGTCGACTCTTCCTTCCCATCCGTCCGACCAATTATCATTACAAAGTATAAAAGAGAAAGCTGGAAATATCTTCAACATTCTCTGTTTGGTAGAGAGAATACAGGAGTCAGCAAGCATGATGTATTTACATTGTATTTGACAAGTTGTAATGAATCTTATAATTGTCATTTCAAAGTACTGAGTCAACCTATTATCTGTGAAAGTGTTCCATCGGTAATACCTGTGTTCCATTTAACGGAACTTACTGATTATAGTATTCATGTGAACGATGTTTATAACGGTCCTATCGAAATTCTGACAGGAGCTTATGTGGCTGGAAAGATCTTTTCCGGTGGTTATAAATCTTTACCTTGTGGTTTAACAGCAATGGAAACACGATTAGGGTGGACCACATTATGGGACGAATACCCCGGATTTCTTCAGAAGAAAATGAAATCTCAGTTGCTAATTCTATGCTTTCAACTGCTAGAACAATAAAAGAATTGTGAACTCTTGATACCCTCGGAATTACTGATCCACCAGAAAAGAAAACTATAAAAGTACTGCATATATCCATCAGAGAACATTTTATTGAGACAGTTCACATCGACAAAGACAATCGTTTTGTGGTACATTTACCATGGCTTGAAGATCATCCTCCACTCCCTGACAATTTTAACTTAGCTTTAAAGAGACTAGACTGGACAGTACAGCGAGAAAGTTAAAAGAAGAAAATTTGTATGATGATTATAATCAAGTATTTGAAGAATGGGCAAGAGAAGGAATAATTGAAGAAGTTCCTAAGCATGAGATTCAATTACCGGCTCATTATTTACCCCACAGACATGTTGTGAAAGAAAATAGCACGACCAGAATCAGACCTGTGTTCCATGCATCACCGAAGGTGAAATCCTCCCCGAGTTTGAATGACTGCCTGGAGAAGGGAGTAAATCTGGTTGAATTAATTTCTACTGTATTAACAAGGTTTCGATTGAACGAGTTTGGAGTCACAGCAGATATCCGTAAAGCCTTTTTGCAAATCCGCCTACAAAAAAATGACAGATTTTTTAATATTTCCTTTGTATAATGAAAACAATGAACTGAAGTACTTTTGACACTGCCGTGTCATTTTTGGGGTTTGTAGCAGTCCTTTCTTACTTAATTCAGTATCATCTAGAAATGATTTTACAGGAAGCACAAAAGGGTAACTCAATATATCCTGCTGGTGTTGTAGAGAAACTTAAAACCAGTTTCTATGTGGACAACACAACAACAACAAGTTTAAAAATAGAGACTGAATTACATGAATTCATTCAAGTAGCCAAAGATATTATGCAAGAAAGGAAATTTGACCTAAGAGGGTGGGAGCACAATTATACCCACTCCTCAACAGAAGAGGCTTCTTGTGTGACAAATAAAATTGTCCCAGTATTAGGTCTGTAATGGTCTTTGAACTCAGATACACTTTCTGTAAATTTAAAAGAAGGTTGTGAAGATAATGGACCTATTACTAAAAGAAAAATATTGTCAGAAGTCCACAAAATTTTCGACCCTATCGGGTATACTTGTCCAGTGACCTTAAGCCCGAAGCTATTATTACAAAAACTGTAGCAAATGAAAACAACTTGAGATTCGGAATTGCCACCAGAAATTTTGACAAAGTTCAAAAGGTGGAGAAGTCAGTTGAGTCTCCTTAAAGAAATTGCTATTCCTAGATGTCTAATTAAAGATTCTGATAATCCTGGAAGTTTAAGTATACACGTTTTTTTGTGATACGAGCCAAACAGCTTATGTTACTTGCATATATATAAGAAGTGAAAGTAAAAACTTGATTTCATGTCAATTGGTTCAAGAACGGAGCAAGGTAAGCTCCGCTGAAGGTTATTACAATTCCTCTACTAAAACTGCTAGAGTGCTCCATTTGTACCAGACTGGTACAAAGAGTTATAGAAGATTTAAAATTAGGAAATATTCCAGTTTTCTTTTGGACCGACTCCAGCACCGTCTTGTGTTGGATAAAAGGTAGTGAAAACTGGACACCATTTGTATATAACAGGGTACGTAGACTAATAAACAAACTCGAAAATTGGCATTATGTACCTGGATCTATGAATCCGGCGGATCTACCCTCCAGAGGTTGTTCCGCTCGACAACTGTTGGAGACAGAGTGGTGGCATGGTCCTACTTGGCTCTATTACCCATCTGATAAATGGCCTAGATCTGAATTTTTCATAAATGAAGAAGTGTTTAAGGAAAAGAGGAAGGAAGTAGTATCTTCTATAGTGAGCCTTAAAAATTGACAATTCCTTCATTTACAAGTTTTCGAGCTATAGCAAGACTGTAATAATCGTTGCCTGGATACTTCGATTTATTAATAACAGTCGTATTCCTAGAAATTCTCGAAAATATGGAATCCTTGATTTCGAAGAAATTTCTGTAACAGAGTATGCAGTTGTTAGAATAATACAGAAGGAAAGCTTCGTTAATGAAGAAGATAAAAATTTAAAACTCTGAGAGCCTTCAAAGATAAAAACGGCATCATCCGGTTGAAAACAAAGATTTTATATCGACCAAATAGTGAGGATTTTAAAACGCCTGTAATTTTACCATCAAAAAATGAACATGTAAATCGTTTAGTGATATACTACCACGTGCAAAACGTTCATGCGGGTACTCAAATGTTGCTTAACATTGTGAGAGAGCGATTCTGGATTCTGCATGGTAGAAAGACGGTGAGATCCATCTTATCCAAATGTGTGGTCTGTAAGAGACATTCTGCAAAGAAACTTGATGCTCTCGCTGCATCTCTTCCAGAGGAGCGTATACGAGAATCTGCTGTATTTGAGATCTGTGGTATTGATCTGGCTGGGCCACTGTTTCTCAGAGGTAATAAAAAATCTTGAGCATGTCTTTTCACCTATGTTGTCCATATTGCAGTGCACATTGAATTAGTGGCTTCATTATCTGCACAATCCTTTTTACTGGCTTTGCGCAGGTTCATAGCCCGTAGGGGACGATGCAACACTATCTAGTGTGATAATGGCTCTAATTTTGTATGTGCTTCCAATTTGCTGAGTGCGATGGATTGGGATCTTATTGTAAGTGACACTGCTCTTCATTCTATTAAGTGGAAGTTTAACCCACTAACTGCCTCTTGGTGGGGCAGATGATGGAAGCGACTGATAGGTATTCTTAAAAGATTATTGAGAAGAGTACTGAGCCGATCTTCTTTAACGTATGAACAGATGATGACTGTGTTATGTGATAGAGAAGCCATAATCAATTCAGGACCGATGACATATGTCGCGCATAATGATGCAGATTTGGTTCCATTGAGTCCTTCAATGTTCCTACAAGATATCAAAGTGAGTAGTGTTCCCGATTGTGATAGAGTTGATCATCAGAGTCTTAATCAACGTGTCAAATATCGGCAAAATTTACAGAAAGCCTTAAGAAACAGATTTCGGTCAGAATACTTGGGAGCTCTACTTCAGAGACCAGAACGTAAAAAAGCTACTGCAGTAGCAATTGGGGATGTTGTCTTAATTGGAAGCGACAATACGAATCGCATTAGTTGGCCACTTGGTAAAATAATAGAGGTAATGCCAGGGAAATATGGTGTTACAAGACATGTAAGACTGAAAACTGCAAGAGATGAATTGCTTCGACCGATACAACGTCTGTATCCTTTAGAAGTCTCAGCAGCAGAGACAGTTCTAATCAGAGAAAAATTTCCAAATATAAAATTAAGTGAGCAACCAGCAGTAAGTCATTCAGTTGACTGCAATGTTGAACCTTC
>BMAW01096614.1:0-20433 GCA_019974015.1 Nephila pilipes | reverse complement strand
GAAGTTTGTGTTATGATAATAAAAAAAAAGATGCAGTTATAATTTTGTTATTTTGAGTAGGATAAAGCTTTGATATCCTATTTTTTCTGCACTTTGATCAAGAGGTTCCTTCAAGAAAACGGTAAGCTCAAAGGGTTCCCAAAGTGTAAAAGGTTGAATACCCCTGTTATAGATATTGTTTCACTATAAACAAAAATTGAATTAAGGTAATGGTCTTAAAACTTTTGTTTTCAGTATGATAGTAATTCAAATAAAATCTTGTAAAAAAAGTAAATGAGAAATGTATGTATATATATATACAGAGAGAGAGAGAGAAATTTAAAATAAATATATATTATAATCTGTGTCTTTTCGTTATAATAATTAAACTCCTAATAAAAGCAAGTGCCTTGATATAAATTTTCTTTCCTATTGGGGCAATTTGAGTTGGGTGCAAAATTATCAAAAAAATTCAGATAATTATTTCAGTTAATACAACCGCATACTGACATACATTACAGCAATTTGTTCTGACCAAGTATCAGCTTTATAGCCACCCAAAGGGAATTTATTTTAGTTGAATCAATTTTGGCGAACCAGATCACTTTTCAATTTTTAATCGTTTGCTTCAAATTTAACTACATTTAGCTTAAATATATTCAATTTAATAATTTATCGTTTCCTTTAATTTTAATATCGTAATAGCTTATTGTTTTCCATTTCTCAATATTTCTTCGTTTTCTTTAATTCTTATATTTAATTGAGTAATTTAATAATAATTAAAAAAAAAAAAAAAAGAAAGAAAGAAAGAAAGCGCACCTTGAGCGGCTAAATCGTGCTCTGCAAAACTTTGCATAGAACTTTTTACTATATAAAAATTTATTTTTATATAATTAATCAGTGTGCACAAAATTTGGAATATTTCCTATTCAGTATCAGATGAAAATATTTCTCTAGCATTGTCGATCTTTTACAATTCTAGTGATACGAATTTTAAAAACGTGAAATAGCAGAAACGGGCGCCCCCCCCCCCCCCCCTACTGGGGAGGTAAAAGGACGACACAGATCAAATTACGTTGACGTTGACTTCTGCGGGAGCGCTCCTCTAGCCCGAATCTTGTAAAATAAATGTTCCTTTGGGTGAAAATGGGAATTACATTCTTCTATGTTTTTTCCTGGAAGAGATCAAATTACTCTCGTTTTCTCTAGTTTTGAAAGGGAGGGGGACATAGGGGAAGAATGCTGCGGCGATTGCAGGTGGCGAAACAAGTCGCAAATATTCATTACCCTGTGACGTCATTTTCAAAGTTCATGATAGCTGTCAAAACATAAATATAAGAAAATGGAAAAAATTAATAATATAGTTAAATTGAAAAATATTGTTAACCCTGAGTAAAATTTTTAAAAAGTAAAAGGTTAAGAAAAATGAATTATTTGAAGGAGGGAAAGTAAAAAAAATGACACATAAAATTCGTCTTTTTAACTTACAAGACAATATTAGACTTGAACATATTATGTTTTACAATTGATTGAAATACGATTATCAGGACCATTTAAATATTTGTTTCAAAATGCTATTGTGTTCAAGGAATATTCTATTCAGTAAAGGATTAAAATGCTGCTTCGACGATAACTATTCTTTGCAGTTTCTTAAGAGAACACAAAATGTTTGCCCCTCCATTTTATTTTAAATATTTTTCCTCTATAAAATAATTAAATAATAGGTGTGGTTTAAAAAGTATAAATATATATATGTGTGTGTATGTGTGTATATATATATATCTTTACACAAACACACACTATATATGATTTCCTATCCTCCTATTTCATAGAAAAAATTATACTTTTCCTTAAATATCTGAAATAATTTAATTAGAAACGCAGAAAGCATTAGAATATGTTAAAGTTGTTATGTTCACTATACAGCACCAAATATACCTAGGAAGATTTTTAAAAAAACTTAACACATGCCCATTAGAAAAAAAAAAAAAATCTACATTAAATTAAAATTTTTAAAAATTTACACTGAGGGTTTTGAAAGTCTGTGTATTAGAAAAGATTTGAAGAAAGATACGGATTAGAAAAGATATGAACACGTAAAAATTTGCTGTATTTATACATTATATCTATTTTGCAAAAAAATTTATATTTATGCTTGATCAGTAGAGGAAAACAAGCTATTGATTGGAGTTCCACACAATTTTATTCAAACATTGTTTACCATCTAAGTAAAAATTCTAAATTTGTTTAAATCATTATACAATAGTTAAAAAATATCCTTGACTACAACAATACAAATTGAGAAAAAGTATGTACGAATCTGTATTTTGTTTGTTATTTTTGAAGAAAATGCTTTTAAAATTCTCTCACAGAATTAATCCTAGATAACATCATTTGTAAGAAAAGTGTATATAGATTACATTAACAGTCAAATGACGTTGATTCAAATATTGTTAACTTGAATTCAGCATGAAGAAAATGTAACTCAACTATTTAAGAAAATAATAAATAACATTTTGCAAAATGCCAATCAAATTTGACATCTGTTGAAATTTTTAAAAAAAAAATTACGAAAAACAGAAAGCAGATAACAAAATTTTTATACCATCTATTTTTTCTATAATACCTCAAAATTAAATGAGGTAAGTTTATAGGTTTTTTTCTTTGAAATCAACATTTCAAATAAATCAGTTTTTCAATATTTTTCGGTTTTAATTTCATATTTGAAAAATTATAAAATAAAAGTAATAGTTATTTAGAATTATAATAATAAACTAAAGAAAAATAGAGAGAAAAACAAAATCTCACTTGTAGAAATTCAGTCTCTATTTTTCGATACTATTCCCAAAAATTGATAAGAGAGAAGGTGAAGTTTTATGGCGCGAGGCCAGATACAGTTGTGCTGCTCCAAACAAGATATGATCTAGATGTTTGAAAAATGGGAAAAAAAAAATTTGGCATGAAAGAGTCGAGAATAGAGAAAGATCGCTAGCGTATCCCGAGGGTGCGTCACTCGTATATACCAAAGACAATAAACCCCATGGGAGAAAAAAAAATAGAACAGCACCTTACTTCGAGGTCATGATCACAAATTGATTAGTTCTATGGCTTTAAATTACGATAAAATAATATGTTTTCAAAACTTTGATAATTATCAACTACTTAAAATATTAAAACTGTAATTTCTTTATAAAATGGAATGTAGTAAATATCCTTTTGCAGCGTGTGTGACATCTCCCCCTCCTTTCTAAAGCATAAATTCTCTTTAAATTTCTTTAACAGCATATAAAATATTCTAAAAATGTTGTAAAATTTTTTAAAAAGTAAAACAAGCTCGAAAATGGTTATAAGAATATATTTATTGAAAATACAATCAATATAAAGGATATAATCGTATTTGAAACTTTTTAATGCAGTTGAATTCGAAACCGATGTAAATAATTAATTTTTCAAATATTCATTTAATACAAAATGTGTAATTGTATTTGGAACTTTTCCATGAAAGAATGTATATTTTAAATGCTATCAATTATATATATATATATATGAAAAAGGAATTTCTTATGCAACGGAGCTCGAAACTGAAGTAAAGAATTCATTTTTTAAAATGCAGTTATTTAAAAAGGTCGGTGGTTTTATTAACGTCGCACCAGAAGCAACACGAGGGCTATTGGCGACGGACCCCGTGATTTTGAACCTCGGTCAAGTGACGAACATGACACCTGAACTGGCACCCCCTCTCCTAACTTCCACACCACGCCAACAGGGGGGCATTTGAGTTCCGACAGATTAAACGTGCATCAGCTCCGGCTACACGGCGAGTCTTCAGTGGCATCAAGGCTCGACTCAATGAAAACTGCAAGTCACGACTATGACCACTAGGCTAGTGCGGCCACATTATAAATGGTTAATTGTATTTAGAACTTTCTTTTTTATGATGATTAGGAAAAAGCCATATCTACCTCTTTAAAACGTCCTCATGTACGACGTAGATTCTATTAAGCAATTCGCTTTTTAACATTAAAGCCATTAACGTTCTCAGCAGCGATCATAAAACCAAACTGATGGAAATAGCTCTAACTAAGATTCTCCCTCCCTACGTTTGCAACATCACAAACGCTAATTGGCTCAAATATCAAGAATTTCTCTATAATAATCTCCCCGGAAAGTTGGAAATTAACAATATCAATGATCGTGATGAAGTTATTAATGCACTCATGAACTACATCAAAATTGCAATTAACTTAGCCAGCACCTCAAAAAATATCCCTACACCGCATCTCAGACTCCTTTCACATATCCGCAACCTAATTAAAAATAAAAACAGAATAAGAAAGTGGCAACAAACTCATTTCCCCCCTTTCAAAAAATAACTTTAAAAAAATTGTTATAGGCTTTATTTTTTAACAAGATGCAAGCAAAATCATCTACTTATCCTGGGTGTATTTAATATAAATTGTTTCGCATTTTAATGAAAGGCTTCTTTCGTTTTATCTTACCATTAATCAAAATCCCAAAAGAATATTTTAGAAAGACTAAGAAAATAAAATATATGTATTTTCGACAATTTTGTTCACTAATACAAGGGAATGAAAAATGTTCAAACAATTATTTTCAAATCCTATTTACATGAATTAGATTAGTTAAACTAAAATAAAAGTCTGCATTAGTTTGAGGTTGAGTGAAATTTAATTTAAGACAAAATATTACAACTGAATATAACAGATTCAGGGCCAAATAGTAGTCATCAAGATGACGCTTTTGTAACTCAACAAAACAATTTTAATCTGTTTTCATAATAAACTTTTCTGTTTGGATGTAAAATGTAAAGAATTTTCATTTTTATATGCTTACAATTATTCTTACTCTATATTGTCCTATGAAATGTTATGTGTATGTTGCATTCACTTTTATTTTTTACACAAATATGTATCAAGAAATACATAATCATGTATTTGAAAAAAAATTGGCTAATTTTCTTCCCGACTCTTTTATTAGTAAACATATTTAAAATACTTAATACTTATTTTAAAATTCTCACTGTTTAATAATCATAAATTATTTTTAAAATTGAAAAAAAAATATCTATATATTATGAGTTAGGATAAATATCACACAATACTATATACTTTTGCCACACTCTGTCTATATGTTTACCATAATGGGTTCTTATAATTCAGAATTATAAAAACTTACAGTTTCTTACACTAAATTGAAAGTTTAATTAGGATTTAAACATATATATAAAATGTGATACATATTATGCAAAAAATATTTAACATAAATAAATATAACATTAAATATAAATTAACAAAAACACAAGTTTTGCATTTATTATTATTAAATGATTATTACACATGACAATTTGTAAAAAAATATTTTTTCTTAAGTATTGAATACTTAATTTCATTTGAAAAAGCTAACAAGATTTCCAAGTTCACTGAAGATCAAACAAACAGAATTGTACACGATTTTGTTAAAATGATATACTTTCCTATTTTCACCTTACAGTGTTCCTATTTACAATTCAATATTAATAAGATTTAAACTTAGGTATAACTGAAATGTATATTTTCTAAAAACACGATGTTTCTATTGAATATTACCCACAAACATTTTAATTTAACTTAAAACTTTTAGAAAATTTAATCAATTCTTAATTGAATTTAGATAGTGTTCAGATGGCAAGTTGTTACTCAATAAAATAATGTAATAATTTCTTGTATATTTGTTTGACTCCATAAATTGAAAATCTTAATAATAATTGAAATAAACTTTTCTAATTGAATGTAAAATGTAATGAAATTTCATTTTTGTAAGCTTAGAATTTTAGCTAGCTTCTCAATCAAAACATTTCCAAGAAATTATGCTTATGTTGCATTTACTTTTTTTTTTTCACACAAATATATACATCAAGATATATACAACTATGTATTAGGAAAAAATTGGCTAATTTTCATCCTGAATCTCTTATTAGTAAACATGTTTAAAATATTTAAGATTTATTTTAAAATTCTAACTACATAATACTGTCAAAAATGGATGCAATCATGAATGATTTTTAAATTTTATAAAAAAAAAAAAAAAGATCAATATCATTATGAGTTAGGATAATTAGAAGAGACTATTTCACAATACTATATACTTTTGCCACACTCAGTCTATACTTTTACCATAATGGGTTCTTATAATTCAAAATTATAAAAACTTACAGTTTCTTACACTAAATTGAAAGTTTAATTAGGATTTAAACATAGATATAAAATGTGATACATATTATGCAAAAAATATTTAACATAAATAAAAATAACATTAAATATAAATTAACAAAAGCACAAGTTTTGCTTTTATTATTATTAAATGATTATTACACATGACAATTTGTAAAAAAATATTTTTTCTTAAGTATTGAATACTTAATTTCATTTGAAAAAGCTAACAAGATTTCCAAGTTCACTGAAGATCAAACAAACAAAATTGTACATGATTTTTTTAAAATGTTATACTTTCCTATTTTCAGCTTAAAATGCTCGTATTTACAATTTCATTTTCGTTCATTCAATTTCATTTCGTATTTTATTTAATTCGCTTTCATTAAATATATAATGTTTCTGATGAATATTACATTCAAACATATTAATATAAAATTTTAAGACTTTTTGAAAATTTAATCAATTCTTAATTGAATAAGGTATTGTTCAGATGGCAAGGTGTTACTCTTTAAAAGAATATTATCTTTTTTTTTTGTTACGACCGGATGAATTGAAAATTTTTGCATTATATCAACAAGACAGACGAATCGGGAATTTGCTATTTGTTTCTTTATTGTAATTATTTAGAAAATAGCTAATAGTTCATAAGTAGTTGGATATGGTAACCTAGAAAAATCGGAGAGTCTACACTTTGTAGTAATAAACACTGCCATTGCAAAGTGGCATTACACGTGCGGTCTAAATCGTTCCTATTATTTACATCACTTAGAAGATTTCCACCCAGCCACCCACCACTTCAAGTAGAAACCAAGCTCTCCTATTGGCTCCCCGCCTACCCCGCCTCCGAAGCAACTGCAGCAAGCAAGTAGAACCATTCCAGCGTAATTCCAATCTCATCCAGCAACCATCGCAGTCACCAGCAAGATACGGGTTGAAAAGGCGGCTACGCCGCCTAGGTATCCGCAGAGATATTCATAAGTTCAAAGTTGTTTATCTAATATTACTCCGAGGTATTTTGTATGCTGAGACCATGGGATTGTTGTTTTGTAAAAAGTGGGTGGTGGAGTGTTTATAATTCGTTTTCTGGAAAACAAGATTGCTGCCGATTTTTCGACATTAATCTTGATTTTCCAGTCGTTGTAATAATTTTCTAGTAAGTGTAGATGTTTATTAAATGCGAAAGTGATGGATTTGATGTTTTTAAATTTTGCTAAGACGGCGGTGTCATCTGCGTACATGTTAAGTACAGTGAGACTGTATTGAGGGATATCGTTGAGGTATAAATTATACAAAATTGACCCGATTAATGATCCTTGCACTACACCATAATTTGTGTAGTGAGTGCTTGAGAGTGTGTTGTTCACTTTTATTTGAAAATTTCTATTTGTGAGGTAGAAGTGTATTATTTTAATTAGTGGTGCTGGGAAGTTGTATTTTGTAAGTTAGGCCTTCTATCCAGACGCGGTCAAAAGCTTTTTGTATGTCTAAGAATACTGCGCCTGTAGATTTACTATTTTCTAATCCGGAGGAGATATGCTCTGTTAGTTTTATTAGAGGGTGGGAGGTGGAAAGATGTTTAGTGAAACCATATTGATTAGGGTTACGAATATTAGTGGTGTCGATGTGATTATTAATTCTTTTAAGAATAATTGATTCAGTTAGTTTGCTAAGTGATGAGAGTAGGGCTATAGGTCTATAGCTGTCAGGAAACCGGGGATTTTCTCCCGGTTTTAGTATGGGAAAAATTATGGATGTTTTCCAGTTGTTAGGGAAATATTGTAATTTAAGAATGGTATTAATTAAGTATGTTAATAGGAAAATTAGTTTGGGTGGAAAGTTTTTGAGCATTTTATTTTTTATGTTGTCTTTGCCTGGTGCTTTGTTAATGGCTATGTGCTTTATGTAAGTGGTGATTTCGTTAGGCCAGACAGTGTCAATGGGTGTGTAAATGTGTGGGGGGATTGTTAAAAAAGTTTTGTAGCGTTTCTTGTACTTTTTGATCGATATCTGTTGAATAATTTTCTGGTCTTTTGTTTTCAGTGAAATTATGTGAGAGGGGGTAGCAAGTAGATTAGATTTATCTATGTCAGATTCAGCAATATTATTATTATTAATTAAGGGGGGAATGTTGCTTCTTTTGTTTCTGAATGATTTTGTGATTCTCCATATGGATATGTCGTGTCTGTTAAGTGTTTTGAGTGTTTGTGTCCAACTGTTTTGTGTGAATTTATGTATTTCTTTTTTAATTTGACTTTGTATTCTATTAACTTGTGTTTTTATGTTGGGGTCTAGTGTTCTTTGAAATAATTTTTTGGTTTTGTTTCTTGTTTTGATAAGTTGTTTGGTGTGTATCTTTCGTTTTTAGTGTTTATTGGAGTGGAGGCATTTTGGTGTGCTGTAATAATGCAGTTAGTGAGATCTTCAATTTTTTGTTCAAGTTGGTTATTATTATTGATATTTGTGTAATTTTTAAAATTAATATTTTTATTGATTTCTTGTTGAAAATTTTTTCCAGTTTGTGGTTATGGCTCTTTTGTTTATGTAGTGTGTAAGTGTAAAGTTAAATTCCAGAATAATTGGGTTGTGATCTGAGGAAAGTTCTGGTGTAGAAGTGATTGTGTGTTTGTAATTAAAATTTTTAATTAGTGCAAAGTCTATGGTGGTAGCTGATTTGTGTCCAAATCTAGTGTGTGTAGAGGGGTAAGCTAGTGTAATGTCGTGTTTGTTAATGTAGTTATGTAAATTAACCCCTCTGGGTGTGTTTGTGTGAGCGTTCCAGGTTTGGTGTTTCGCATTGAAATCACCAATTATGACACAATTGTTGTTTAATTTAAAGATGGTGTCAAGATCTTGTGTGAAATTGGAGTAGTGTGATGAGGGGGGAATGTATGTGGAGACGAGGGTGACTGCTGAGTGGTTTGGTGGGGTGAGTATAACAATTGTAGCTTCTATGTGTTGGAGTAGTGGGGTGGGGTGGCGATGATGTGTCAGAGAATTTTTTATGAAGATCATAGTGCCTCCAGATGCAATATCTTGGTTTTGCCTACCGTCTCTGTAGGCAGTGTAGTTGGGTATGTGTACTGTGTTGTGTGGTCTCAGGTGTATTTCCTGGATCATTATTAGGTCGGGGGCATGCTTCTGTACAAAATCTCGTAGCTCAACAATACGAGATTGTATGCCGTTCGCATTCCATGAACAGAGGCTTAAGCCTAAAAGTTTATAGCTATTTTTTATGTGCTGGGTGTGGTTTCGATTACTCATGTTGGTCTCCATCCATCAGAGCTTCGATGAGAGCATACGTCTTATTCGTTTTTCCTTTGGCTGCCTTTATTCTAGGGAGATTTTTAAGGAGTCCTGGTAATTCTTTGAATATCTCAGCCAGAGACTGTAGCATCTCGATGGCTTGAAATAGGTCTGGGGTGTTATCTGTATCGTTTTCTTCTTCTTGATTGTTTTTATTGTTTCTATTCTGCATATGTTGGTTGACCAGGTTTACTGCCTTGTTTCTGTTGTTGGAGTGAGTTCTGGTGGGTTTACTATTGCTATTGGTGGTTCTATTTGAAGGGTTGATTTGAGGTTTCTGCGGCGCCATCTGTAGGTTCTTTGTGACAGCGTTTGCGAAAGTTTGGTTTTCTTTGATGAGGTTTTGATCTTTAATGATTTGGTTTTGTTCTTAGGGTGGCTTGGGATATTTTTCGCACCCTCCGTAGGATGCAAGATGTCCCTGATGATCGCAATTGATGCATTCAGGGTTTAGTATCCTTTCTTTGATTGGACAGTCTCTTGTTAGGAGTTTTTCTGCACATTTAAGACATCGAGGGTTTATGTGGCAGTTTTCTGCCGAATGATGAAAGTAATTGCATCGGTAGCATTGGGTAATTTTCTCACTGCCACGGTAGCCTTCTATGATAACATTCATGTAACATATTTTGCTTAATTCAAAAATCTTTTCAGCTTCCGGTGTTCTGGGAAGAGTGGCGAGAAAGATAGGTAATGGTATTTCAGTTCTTCTATTAGTAAGTTGGACGACTCTTATTGGGTTAAATCCGAGCTCTTGAAGTTCTTCATTAATACCTTCGGTTAGTGTTTCCCGTGGTAATCCTTTAATAATTGCCTTCACAGGTCTTTGAAGGGCCGGACGAATGACGTAATACTCATACTCCGCTCTGGTGGATAAGTATGCTATTAATTTACGATATTCCTCAGGGGTATCTACGTAAAGTTTTTTATATTCCCCGGATAGTTTCGTTCTTAAATCGGGGATGACGTAATGAATTGCTTTTAATTGCTGTTTGTAATTATTAATCTTAAGCATGATGGGTGGGAGAAGTCGTTCTTTAGGTTTGGTGACGATCTCGTCACTTTGAGAGCTAAACTGTTCTTGAATTTTTAATTTTTGGAATTTATTTTCAGAGGTATTAATAGAGGAGGATTCCGTGATAATTTGCCTTTTTGCGGTTTTTCTTCTTGGGGGAGTGACGAAGCCGGGTATTTCCCCCTTAATATGCCGGGATTCAAAAATGACTCTTAAAAATAAACTGCTTCTGTACTCTGCCGTACTCAGACCAATTCTAACCCATGCATGCCCAATTTGGGCGTATGCGGCCAAAAATAATATTAATATCTTAGAATCTACACAAAGCTCAACCCTCCGCATGATTACCAAATCCAGATGGTACATTAGAAACAAGGAAATATTAAAAGCAACCAAAATCCCTACCTTTAGAAAACATGTACAAAAAATAGCCAAAAATTTTTTCGCAACACTTAATCTCACTAATAATAGCAATATGATCAACTTAGAAACCTACACCCCAAGAGAAAACTCTAAAAGACCAAAAACTGTTCTCCTAGACTCCTATAATCCTCCTTAATTTTTAATTTATAAATTATTACAATCTACGTACATTATTTTAATATTAATAATACACTTATACTTCTCATTCTCACTCTAAGCCGTATACGTCCCTTCACAAAAGTCACACCCACATTACAATCACAGCAGCCCAGGGCAGCCAATAGGAAGGCTCACCTCCGCACATCAACAACCAATAGCAAGCAAGTCACTCAGCGCCTCCCCTGACCGAAACCACTACCTTCTAAATCCCAACTTTAACAGACCTCCATGACAACCAATCTGAGACCAGCTTCTGATCACATCTTATAGAATGCTCTAAAATCAATCAAACGCAAAGTATTGTTGTATTTCACCGACCCGAGCCTGAAGGCCGCTCCGCGGCCTATATGCTCGAATACTTTCCCAGCGTTCCCTCCAAGGCTATATGAACACTAGACTCTCCCTGCCAAGGACTGAGGGGTAACTCCTAGGAGGTGAAACATACAAATAGACAACGAACGATGAAAGAAAATTTCCCCCACTTCTTTAACGAGAGGCCGGAGAAAGAAAGTACTGATTGGTGAGATGGTTCTAATTTCTCAAAATTATTTTTATAATCAGAGATTTTAATTTCAAAAAGGAACTATGAACTCTTTTTTTTTTTTTTTTTTTTTTGTGGAATTAATTGTAAAAGTTCATACGTGTGTTTTAATTCTGCATTAATTTAATAGTCCTTATCTGAATTGAATATTTGTAAAGTATTATTTTGATTAATTTTAATCATATATGAAACAAAAAATATATTTGTTAGAATTTAATAAGATTCCTAGAATTGTGTTTGAATGATTGTATAATTTTAAAGAATTTTTTTTTTCTATGTGAATCATTTTGAGACTTTGAAGTCTGTGAAAATCAAGCATTTCCTATACATAAGATAATTAATAATTATTTGAAACAGGAATTTGATATTTTTGATTTCTTAGGAATATCTTAAAGAATTTGAGTGTTGGTAATAGACATTTTTTTTTTTATTTGTAAGATATAATTAATAATCTAAAAGTTATAAGTTCAATATTTTGACATGTGAATTTTATATTTTGAATTATTTGCAGATAATGAAGTAATTCTGTTTTTATGAAAGAAAAAGAATATTTTAAATTGTAGGATAACTAAAAAAATTTTATAAGCTTCAAATTAGAATTACTACTTAATTGAATTTAAAGATAATTTGTAATGAAAATGTACGAATAACTAAGAGTGGTGATTATGTAAAAGTATTGGTGAATGGTTATTGATATTTGATATTTTAAGTGCTTGAGGAATTTATCAATTGATATTATTGTGTATCATTTTTATGATTTTAAAGTGTAACCTTTTTTTTTACTGTTTTGAAGTGCTTCAATCAAGATTTTTTTATGAAGATTTTGTGTTAATTGTAAACTTGTACAATTGGGACAGTTGTAGATGTCAGGATATGCCGAAATGTTATCTCCGTGCTTAAAGCCCGCCTCTAGAGGGCATTCTTTTTGTAAAGGGGAGAGTGTTTGATGCCACACGATCCCCTCAGAAGAGACCTGACTGAATCTCCGAGCGGAGCTGTTGTAAGCGGGCGAGATGACACTCGTGGATAAGAAGTGTAAATAAATTGTTGTTTTTATACGACCTGAAGTGTTTTTGTCTTAGGACAACTGTGAACTGTAATCTAGTGATTATTAACTAAGTTAACAAAAAAAAAAAAGTATGAGTAAAGGAAATGTGAAGAAAAAAAAAATTTATATATAATATAATGTAATTTATTTCATCCCCCCCAATATTTTATTTTAAATTTGTTAATATCTAAAACATTTGAATCAATATTTCAGAAATTTGATCGTCAATTAATCTTGCTTTACAAACACAGCAAAAGCGCTCTCTAATTAAACTAGTTTATTTAGAGAACGCTTTTTTTTTACTAGTTATCGATTCATTCATCTTGTTTAAACCGTAATGTGGCGGTCGCGAAACGGTAGCGCAGATTTGAACCCTGGACCAAGGGATCCGAAGGCGACGGGCCTACCAATCAGGCCGAAAAGATATCCCATCGGGCTGGTTGAGTAAGGCCTTTTAATCAGTGGCGCTGATGTAGAAGGAAGTCGCTACACACTCCCCCTCCAGTATCATCGCAGCGTGATGATACGGAATGGAGATAAACGCGCGCCAATTTGTTCAGAAGGCGCCGAAACGTGCGCCAGAACCGGAATATCACTACTAGCGTCTGTTCACAGCCCAAACTGCCTATGGGAGACCGAAAACTGGACGAGTCTACTTAAATCGTGGGGATTAGAGGAATTTTTTTAGACATTAGTCTGTACGCAGCCCATATTCCGAAACATTGTTGAAATGGAAATGACTACGCTGGGTGATGAGAAAGATGCACTCATTAGGAAAGCAACTGCTTTATTTAGATTTATGTGATTTGAAATATTTTTCCATATTCCAGAAAGTTAATATATTTTTTCTCACTTTTATGAAATATATTTTTAACTTAATAAATATAATGTTACTATAACTTAATTTGTTTAAAAATTATTTTATATTTTAAATTGTGTTAAGGTTTATGTGGTTAATAAGTTTTAACCCCTCCCTTAATTTGAAGGTTAGTTTAATGTTATGTTAGTTATTGTATTTATTGCCTTTACATTTTCCATATACTCTTTTTTTTTTTTTTTTTACTTGATATAAATGTTTATCATTATAAATAACTTTTTAATACATATCCATGAGTAAACTTGCGTGTTTGTGTTGCAAACTAATACATAAATTATTCCATTCAGTCCTTGGTATAGTCTTGCATTTTGAAATGCCATGTTGGTTGGATCCTATTTTAGCTGACTTGGCGATGCCTGGTATTTTTTCTGGTGGGGATATTTTGCATCCTGTGTTTTTATAAAGCTAAGTATTATTTTCATTAATTCATATTTTTGCATTGTTTCTGTGTTACAATTAATTTAATCAACATCATTTTTTTTTCAGGTTTTTTTTTTGGGGGGGGGAGTGGTGATATTACTGCATTTGTTCTATTTCACATATAATAATTATTTTTTACATAATTTGTAAGGAAATTATTTCATGCTTTTAGTATATATACATATATTTCTCAGACTTTCAATACCTTCATGAGAATGTTTGATGTGTTTGATCATGTCTGTTTTTGGTAAAAAAGCTTGATCCGACATTTTACGAGTTTGATAGTAAACTTTAAATTCATTCATTCTCTCGCACTTGGTTCTTGCTAAAAGTTTCAAAGTGCAGAATTTGTTTATAATCCCATAAAACTGATGACATAATCTGTTTTGGTGTTGTCTGGGCTGGTTCATCTTGCTTCGCCTACGTTCTTTTCCGATTAATACCGTTATAAACT
The DNA here is from genome assembly GCA_019974015.1 of Nephila pilipes. Lineage (NCBI taxonomy): Eukaryota > Metazoa > Arthropoda > Arachnida > Araneae > Nephilidae > Nephila > Nephila pilipes. The sequence goes on along the minus strand of BMAW01096614.1, from coordinate 6,005 downwards.
ATCTTTTTTACATTGACAGTTATCAATTGTTTCAGAAATGGATCACTTTCGTTGCATTTCAAATGTGAATTGCCGATAATAATGTGTGGCATTAAATGAATTTCTTTAACCTGATGAGAGATTCATCAATCTATTTTCTAGCTGTTGAGATTTTTTTTAATGCATGTCTGCATTATGTTTATCTGCAATCTTGTGCATTGCGCTGTAGTAATTGTATTCTATAAATAAGGAAATAGACCTCATGGGGAACCCGCCTTTCCAAATTGGATAAAAGGGGTAATGCGTTCATGCACCATACCTCCTGGGTAACGTGGAAAGTGGTGCCAATTGAGAAATGTTATACAATGAACTTTTTCATTGAATATATTTATTAGTTGGGATGCTATTTTCCTATACAGTGATTAATCATCTTTCAGTATAACGATGTTTTAATTTTTGTTCTTATATTTTTATGAATTTCTAGATTACGTATTTTTTCGATACTGTCATCGTTTTTTACGTGGAAGAGCGTGATTCATCTTCAACATCTTCTCGGCCAAATTATCGATAGAGAAGGCTTATTGTTGAACAGTTGTTGGTCACTGGCTTTTGGTGCATGCATACTTGGGTAGCAGCATCGGTTGTGTTATTTAATAGCCAAACCTAGAATGAAGGAAAATTATTCTTGCAATATGTGTTATTCATATCCTCTCCACAAGATCAAAAACAAAGGAACCAGATAGCCTTAATGGGGTTTTTTTCTGAGAGTTCAAATTTTTACTCATATTTCAACTATAATGTCTTCACCTCAAATTTTGTAGTTATGTTAAGAGGTAGTCAAAACTAAAAGCCATCAATTATACTTTTATTTAAAAAAAAATGTTATTTTTATTATACATTGAAATCCTTATGGGAAGATATATCCACCCCTTGCTTTAAATTTATACTTGAATTGTGAAAAATTTAGATTGTCTTATTATCAGCATCACTGTATAAATTTCTTATTAATGAAAATTATTATTTATATTACTTGTGAAGTACTTTGATTATTCCCTTATTATTGGCATTTCTGATTTATTGATTGAATTAAATTATATGTGTGTGTTTAGATTTTCATATAATCTTAATCTGATTTGGATTTTTTTCATAGTATTAATATTATTTTTATTCATTTTTGATGAGCAGATTAGAGTAACTTTCATTCATCTTGTCTTCAATTTGCACTGTATTTCATAAACATTAAGAACATCTTCAAAAAACAAAGCATTTCAGTTATTGAATCGAAGGTCGATTTATGATTGTGTCACTAATATGCTTACAGGCTATGTCATTCACTTTGAAGTTATGTACAAAGTATGTCATCATTGTTCCATGGCAAGCAGTGAACTTGGAGAGGAAGTGCCCAACAGGTGTTAATTTTTGGTGTCTTTATCAATCTGCAATAACAAAAGGAGAAAAAAACAGATTGCCGCAAATTGCATGTGGGAACATCAATAAGAGAAAGCTTTTTGCCATATATCTTTTCTATTAACCAATGGTTTGCTTCTAATAGACTCTTGAAAAGGTGTGTCAAATGCGGTACGCAAAATGCAAACAAAAGTTTGCATAATATGATTTGGTTGAAGTGTCGAAAGAAAATATTTGTGCACAAAGTCATGTGAAACATGTATCAGTAAATGTAAACAGTAAATATGTATCATAATTTTTTTCTTTGTAAAACGTGCATCTGCTTGGACATATTCGATGGGCGAGGGATATATATATATCGAACACCTTACTGGCAAATGCCAATTCTAATCTCTCCCTTTTCTTGGTCAGATTTTTATTTATCAAAATCTCTTTTTTCACACTTGAGCTCTTTTTACCTTGACCTTTTTAGATTTGCTATGTGGATTTTAAAATCCCCGGCTTGGGGCAAGTTTTTTCTAGCTCCTCGCCGGTTATTTTCTCACTTTTTCAGCTATCTTTTTTTTATCTTGCATTTTTCATGTTCTCATTCCCATTTGTCTGTTTTTATCTATGTATCATATTGTTATCTTGTTTCTTTTGTGGATTAATACGGGAGACAGGTTTTGCCCAGTCTCCCATGATTTATTTTAATTACAGACCCAATCCTGCTCTTTTTTAAATTCTGATTTTCTTTTTGAAGTGTGCTATTTGTTATAATTGCTTGGTTAGTGTTTTATTGTTTTGACTTATTGTATTTTTGTAAACCTGACATATTCAGCTGTTTGGTCTTGTAACCCTTCCTTGTATATATATTATTTGCTGAATTAAATTTTTTAAATTTTGACATAAATTTTTATCATTTGTGTTTTTATTCATAATATATTTTCATATGAATATAATATTGGTGACACAAGAAGTACAAAATTTTAAAAATGGTTGTATTTATTATTTTTTTACATTATTCTTCATGTTCGTCAATTGCAATTAATATCCTGAAAAATGTTATCAGTTATTATAAATACCTAATTTGAAATTTTAAAAATGAAATTTTTAAAAAATGCTATTATTTCTAAAAAAAACCTACAGCTTATGATATAATAGATGGGTGATACATGAATCAATTTAGTAGCTAACTCATTTCTATTTCAGTTTCTTTCAAGATTATGATTTATTAGGTAATGATCCGGCATTGAGAGGCCGGGTTCAGGAGAATTACAGCAGGTATGACATAATTCCATAGGTCCACCAGGGAAGAGTCTGGGGACTACAGGTGTTTTACCACACCATTAATTTTTTTCCTATGGGAGTCTACTCCAACAAGAGATACGGAAGGTTTTTCACATTATTGGCATCTGAACAAGCCCATCTTGACAACGAGACTGTAAGAAGGTCTTGAGAATGCTTGGGAGGAAGAAGGACCAGTTGGAGGAGATTTCGGTTGATCTAGCAGGTGTTTATGGTCTGGAGAGGAGGAAGAGGGTGACAAATTACTATTTTCATTACAAACTGGAAGATCAGGAAATTTTTATCTGAATATGGTTTCAATTTCAGAGATTTTTTGGTCAACTAGTAAGTTTTTTGGGGCTTTTTTTAAGCAAGGCAGAAAGTGAAGCAGACTAACGAAGGAACTTTCTTTGTTTCATTTCAGTGCTATAAATTCAACCAACCCACAAATATTAATGAATCCCTTCCATTACCTTACTGTGTGTTATATATAATACATGTAACAAAATTAGGGATCCATTTTGCATAGAAGTGTAAATTTTTTAAAAAAATTAAAATGTAAAAGATGTGTTCTTGCTGGATTTTAGCGTGCTGACCCACATTTTATTTTTTCCCCCTCCAAAACTAAATAAGCTATTAAAAACAGATCCCTAAAGAGTTGTTTAAATATCCTTGAGAATATTACAATAAATTTTTTTTTTTTTTTTCATTTTAAAAAATTAATAAAGGAGTAGGGTTTTGAAATTTTTTAAAACAAATTTTAATTTATAAAATTGTGATCACAATGTATTCAAATTTTCATGTTAAATCATTTTCTTCAAACACTAATTAACTTGCTAAAACTAAATTCTTAAATGCATTAATAAAAAAAATTGTTCCAGAATACCAAGTCTCTTTAAAGGAAACCAGGTTGATTAAATCTGAATGTGTTACATCACAAGTATAATTATCAGATGAAATTTGCTCCCAAAAATCTTTGTCTGACATCTATTCCTTGATTTGCATGAATTCTACCAATTATTAATAGGAGTAATAACCAATAATAATTTTCTTTTTTAGTAATAATTACTTTTACATAATTATTTTATGCTCTTTCAATAAAAAAAAATATTTAGTCCAGAAAATTATTGAATACTTTTTAAAATTATTTAATCCAGAAATATACTATATGAATTGATAAACTTAATCTTATTTAAAATATAGAAATACTAGAAGTATTCTTGCTAAAATTATATAAATCATAAACAATTGTGGATCCATGCAAAAAACGACTGGTGGTGGGGGTACATTTTTTTCCTTCAAATAGTTCATTAGACTTAATTGTGTTTATAATTAATACTTAAAAGTATTTATTTACCGAGGTAAATAAAAAATACTTTTAAATTTAATTGGAATTTCCTATTCAGGCATGTTATTTTACCAGTGCATGAGATTATGTTGGGAGCCTGTACCTTCCCCATCGATTCACCACTGTATATAAAGAATTACTTGGGAACCCACCTTTCCTATTTGAATAAAAGGGGTAATGTATTCTTGCCTCAAATTCTGAATGGCACAATATATCCTTAAGGTAACATGGGAAAATGTGCTCATTGAATAATATATAATCTTTTCATTGAATATGTGTATTAACAAAGATGCTGTTTTCTTATACAGTGATGCATCTTTCTCCAACATGTAATGAAGTATCACTCTTTGTAAAAAAAATTTTTTGTGAATTTACAGGCTTTTACTTATGTTGTTTTTTGATGGATTACATATATGATAGTGCAGATGTTGAATGTTTTCTGAAGCAATCAAACTTTTAATGAGTCGGAAGTTGTATTTATGACAATGAATGCTACTTAAACTTATAATTAGTTATAATAGCATTTTGCTTCATTTGTCTACTTTAAGATTACATTTGCTGTAAAAGAAAAACAATCATTCTTTTTCTTTATTTTTTTGTAACAGTTTCTTTTATCTTTTTTTTTTGGAAAATCTTATTTTTTAAATAAAGTTATTTTGTAATCTAGTCATTTTTGCTTCATGCTAGAGAAAACTGCATTCAGAAGAACAAAATTGAAACAAGATGAATAAAATATCATTAAGTAGTGTTTTATTCAAGATATAATTGATAGATGAAAGAATGGCTTGAAAAACTCGCACTGCTTCAAGGGGGTGGAGCACATTTCACTAAATATCTTATCAATTGTTTCCTTCCCGAAGTTCATCTTTGGGGAATTTTTGAAAAACCTTTCAGCATCCTAACAGTTTTCAATAACTAATATTGCTCTGAGTTATTTAATAATAAATGGTTACTAATCAAATTGTTTTACTGTATTTAATTAGTATAATTAACACTGATGTGTGTATCATTATTTCTGTTGTTTAATATTTTGTTAATAAATTCATTTAATTTGTAAAATAAAGTATCCTTTTTATTGACATAACCTGCACAATCAAAACAACATCTTGCATCTCTTAAAATTATTCCTAAAATTTCTTTTCAGTTCAGATATGTTTGCCTACCTAATATTAAAAGTACATAATTATCAAATAAAAAATTACTACATACAGTTGACAAAAAAAAAAGTATTAAAACACAAAGAAAAGTTGAATTTAAAATAGCTTGTTTACATGATAGTAACATGCTCATGTAATGCAATTACAGCATTTCTATATTGATTTCATAGTTGTCTCTACTAGTTTGTAATTAGTTTCTTTAGAATATAAATGCAAACACACCTTTTAAATACATAATTAAAAGTTAGAGCTGTGGATTCAGCAGTCAGTTTTATTATTTGGTGGTATGAATTCTAGATAACAAGATAGAATAAGCTGAATTATACATATATCCAATGTTTATAAAGCATTTAAATATCAATTCCACTTTAGCATGGATATTTCAATACTAAAAAATTCCATGAGATGCATTAATAAACAACCCAACTTTTTTTTTTCAATGATAAAAATTTACGTATGCATTTACAAAATGAGATAAATTGCATCCAAGAAAATGGACCAAAAAAATCTTCCTCGATATTTAAAACATTGTTTGTTCACAACTTTTATTCATTCCTAAGGCAACTTATTCAAAACAAAGGTCAGTCAAACGAAAACTGTTTCAAAAGCAGATAAATTTCCTCAATTATCAGAAAATTAACCTTATTGGGTGGATCTTAAATTAGCGTACTTTTGGCGACTGAGAAAAATTCAAATTGGCGATAAATCGCCTATCTGGTAACCCAGCTAGAAAAGTTCCAGAAAGTCGTAAAATCGAAAGAATCGTATTTTTGTGGTAACCCTACTATGAAAGGGGATCTCGTTTCTATTCTGACGATTGATTTATTCTAATTCTTATTTATATTATA
>BMAW01096596.1:0-16622 GCA_019974015.1 Nephila pilipes | reverse complement strand
TAAGAATCTGCCACTATCACAAAATTTACAAGCTCTACATGCTAAAGTTTAATCTGCACAAGATTAGATGAGTCAAAATAACGTTACACTACGGTCTACGGTTACGCTATCGTCTAAAACTACGGTTTCTTAGGAAAGTGGAGCCGTTATTTGGTGGCCGCAATTTTGCGCTGGATGACATCATCAAAACGTTATCTTTGAAAGGCAAGTAGTGGGGCTTCCAAAAGAACGTTGAATACGAGGAAACCACGTCATTGATTTAATTAGACAACGTTTTGGAGACGTCATCCACCATAATATTATGGCCACTAGATAACAGCACAGGCTTTTTAGGAAACTATAACTTAACAGGAAAACTTGTATGGTGAAGAGGTGATTCCAGATAATCTTGCACTAAAGATATTTAAAGCCATGTAATATCCTATTAACTGGAAAATTTGTTCTGCAATTCACTTTTTGAGTGCAAAAAATATGCGACATGCGATATCTATTTCTCAAATATTTAAGGTGTACGGCAACGCATTTGATGGTGCAGTTTTATTGCACGATAATGAAAGGTCATATGTCGCTTATGTCACACAAGATTACATCAGCCGTATAGCCTAGACCTAGAGTTAAGTGATTTTCACTTATCTTACACTTCAAGCAATATTTCAGAGGTCAAGTGTTTTAATGACGGTGTAGAATTAACAAATACCTTAACATACAGGTCATTCACAGGCTGCCACTTTGTATAATGCTGTCATACAAAAACTTGTATGTCGATACGATAATTGTTTCAATGCATAGGATGACTATGAAGGGTATGCCGTAAAAATTGAATTATTACTAAGAAACAATATAAGTATCAGAATAAAACTTATTTTGCATATAAATTTATACTTAGGTACAGAATATTGTATATTAGAGTTATTAATGTTGATTTTTTTTTCAAGAATTAAAATAACCTGCATTATGGAGAACATAAGCGTTCAATCGGTTGAGTTTTACAATGACGACCTTTAAAAGGTCAAGAAACGCTGGGAGAATTGTATAACTCTGGGTAGAGACTATGAAGAGAAGTTTAAGAATAACAAGTTATAATTAAGTTTCTACCTCTATTTTATATTTCTTAGTAATAAATAAAACTTTACAATACTGAAGATTACTTCAATCTACGGCTTACTGAAACTAAACAAATCAACATTAATAGCTGTAATTTACAACATCATCAACATATAAGAACAAATTAACTTACAGAATAAACGTTATCCAGATATCTAGGTTATTTCTTTGAAATAATTAAAATGCTTCCTCGTATAACAAAAAGTACGGTAATGTTTAGAAATTGTTATTAAATATGTATCTTTGTCCAAGCATTCCCCTCCCCTTTTTTTTACACCGTAACGGTACTTACTTTCCTAATATATTTGTACTCTTCATGATGTGACATTTCTTTTAAAAAACTCTTTATTTTACAGGCTGTAAGACATTTCGAAGAAGAATTCGGCGTAAAAGCAGTAAAAGCAAACATAGACGAGATGCGCTACGCTTTTAATATATGGGAATGCAAGTTGCTTGAATGTGGAGGACCTTCTTTCAAATCAGCCTTGGCTGAGGATGGAAAGATCAACCTGCATTGGGAACTTTTCAAGTGCCTGTTTGGATACTCTGACCACACCTTCCCAGCTATTTATTTCGGACTGGTAGACAGAAGGGATAAAGATAAATTTTACTATGAATGTTTGGAAAAATACAATGAACTCAAGAGAAAATTCGATGAAATACTTGAAGGAGACGCCATTTTTCTGATACCAACTCAGTGTGAACCTCCTATGCACTACCTTACTACAGTCCCCAAATATCCTAACATTGGATATACGTGTATTTTCAGTATTTTGGGATATGCATCCACACAGATCCCTGCTGGATTCAGTAGTGGAGTACCAATTGGTATCCAGGCCATAAGCAGGCAATTCAAGGATAATTTGACCATCGCTGCGGCCTTAGAATTAGATAAAGTGTTTGGTGGATGGGTTAGTCCATGTCCTGTTACAGTTTGAATAAATACGCTAATATAAGTGCGAATATATCTACTTATATGGGTTATTTTAAAGCTGTCTATGTTTAATATTTGAGAAAAGAGTTCAAACTGAAAACACTTTTTCACTTGGTTTTTGATTGATTTGATTTTTTTGATTTTTAGCCACGGTAGCTTAATGGTCATGGTCGCAAACTCACGGACGGCTTTGTTTTCGTCGTGGGTTCAAGCCCTGATCCACTGAAGACTCGCCAGGTCCTAAGTCCTCCATCGAGATGGTGAGGAAGTTTGGATAGGGAGGTTCTATCCTCGTCATTTGATCGAGATAAAAAAAATTACGACATTCGTCGCTGTTAGCTATGGTGTGGCTTCTCAGTGCGACGTTAATAAAATATCACAGTCACTTTTAATTCATTTATCAGTGATACCATACTTAGAAGCAACGCAAGAACTTATTAACCACGGGTCTCGTAATTTTGAATCTCGAGTTTTGAATCTGACATCACTTGAGCTATCCTCCTATTCTCCAAACTTCCACACCACCCCAACGGGAGGACATGTAACGTACACCATTCCCACTGCACAAATACATTTCACCAAAAAACTGTTTCAATAACGATATTAATATTTAATTATAATACATATAAAATATATTTAATAATCTACAAATTATATTTTAATTCTAATTTTTAGAATGTATATTTAAAGATTTGTTATATTAGACACATATTATTTGCATAAAGTAACAAAACCAGAAAATTTTAAAAAAATTCAATAAATGCACAATAATATAACATGTTATTCTTTAATGTAAAATAAATTTTAATTGTTATGCTTAAGTATGGAAGACAAAAAATGAAAAATATTTTACGTGGGCAAAATACTGAAATATTCGTCTCAGTTCATAAGTGAAGTCACTACATATTGTTTGAGCATTTATTTCTCAAAATTCGTTTCCATTTTGAGTTCTGTTCAACATTAGGCAAAGACAGCTTTAAGTATTAATACCCTTAAAATACAATTAATTAATTTAGGGATTAATCCATATCCTGTTGCAGTTTCAGTGTAACATAAATGTTCCGTAAATCTTTCATTGCCAATTTATGATTGTAAGGACAGATGATTTTCTCCTAGAGTGAAATTAGCCAAAAAAAATCATAAAAATATTTTATCATTAAAAGTTATAGCTTTTTATCATAAGTATTATTTATCATTATAAAAATTCAGAAAACGAGCATCAGTTTTCACAGGTTTTTTTTCATATTCAATTCTTGATGAGTTTATATCACACTTTCTGTCAGTTTTTATTTAAGAATAAAGTAAAAACTGCGACTTCAGGAATAAAAAAAGGTTAATATTGAAATGTGCCATGTTTATATATGTACTTCATAAAATGTTCTGTGGTTATTCTTAATAGACTTTTAGACATTACTCTTGATTAATGATGCATTTAAAAACATTTTTTTTTTTTATTTTTGTTCTTATCATTTAACAGGAAAACATAGTTTGAACCTCAATTACAACGTTAATAGCATTGTTTAGGAATGAAACATTTGAAAAATTGCAGAAATACAAATAACCAATTATGTGCTTTGTTTATGTTCATTTATTTAAATTATATTGACAAAAGGAATTCAGTTGTGTGTTCTGAAAATTGAATAAAATATTTTTGAATTCAGAATGTACGTATTACCTGTGTTATATATTCTTATAAATGAATCTCATTGATCTGACAAATAATATTTCTAAATATTAGTATTAAGTGAATCAATAAAATCCTCCTACAAAATCTCATAAAAAATATACTTGCATTTTTACCATTAGCATTGGGTTTCCAATTAATAATACTGGTTTTGAACTTTCCTTAATAAAATTTAATCTCTTATAAAAGAAATGAGTGGACTTAAAGAAATTATTATCGACCATTTTGGAAAATGACATTTATTGCTTGCATAATATGAAACAGACATCATTTGTACAAAATAAAATTGTGAAGAAAAGAATAAATGTTCTACGATAATAAAATTTCCTTTTAAGAAAACAATCGTTTGTGTTAGCCTCCAAAGGGACTATTGTTTTTCGTAATGTTTAAATGGATCATCCGACCGCTTTTCAAAATAAAGTGTGAAATGCACGTGACTTGATTATTTTCATTTTAAGGCAGTTATTATTTGAGCTAGCTTAAAATATATTCAATTTAATAATTTATTGTTTACTTTAATTTTAATTACATTTAGCTTAAAATATATTTAATTTAATAATGTATCGTTTGCTTTAAGGCTCCCGTCTACTGGCCATTTTGATTTCGTGAATTTAATTTGAATCCTATGGAATTTCTACTACCATCCTCAAATTTAAATTGTTTTATCTATTTGAATGCAATAAAGTGCGTCCGAAAGAGAAAAAAAAATGATGAAGGTTTCTCCGGAATTGCATTTTTTCTCCGATGTTTAAAAATATTTTTACCACTATTTTAATTATTCGTTTGTGGCTTTTCCTGTCTTTAAAAAATATTCTAAAATACTTTCAAAAATCGGAGAAAAAATATAATTCAGCAGAAACCTTCATTACTTTTTTTCTATTGAATACACTTTTTTGCGTTCAAATAGATAAAATAATAAAGATTTCAGGATGGTAGTGGGAATTCTATAGGATTAACTTTTCGTTCATGAAATCAAAATGGCCTATAGACTGGAGCCTCAATTTTAATATCCGAAAAGAATAATATCGTAATCTTCAATATTTTATCATCTGTTTTAGTTCTAATATTTAGTTGAATAATTTTTTTACGTTTTTAAAAGTTACTACCTTTGGCAGCTTAATCTGTTCTTTGCAAAATTCTGCATAGAACAATTTTCTTTTTATTGGCCACTAAATAAGCTATTGTTTTTGGCTATTGCTTAGCAAATACCTTTCACAACGCTGGACGATTTATGAATGACATTCCTCAAAGAAAGGGATAATCCAAACCAAGATATTATCAATGGCTTAATACTTATTGTGCCTTAGCGCTGTTACTCTTGTATATCCCTACACTAGGGCTTTTTCACCTCTTTATAAAAAGAGCCAATGAAGCAATTTATTTCCTAAACCAATAACAAAAGAGCAATGCATTGAATTCGAGTTACAAAATTCCTGGAAAATTGATAAGAATAAACACCAGAAGGAAATGTCCGCTCAGAATCGATAGAATGACAAATGATGGGTGGAAAGTTGTAATAACAGCCGTCAGACAGATCTAAGGCGGATTGAATCTTTGTCGTTGTTCTAGTAAACGCTTGTAAGAAAAGTTATCTCGATTCTTAGTCCATAAAAGAAATTGTAAATAAAAACTTTCTTTTTCAGAGCGATGTCATTTTGTTACCGTTGGGATCATTGTATTATGCAATTTTAATTTTAAAAAAATAAAAGAATAACAAACCGAAAAGTAAAATTTCGGGCCGCGGTAACTTAGTGGTCAAGGTCGTAGACTCGCGGCCTCCAGTTTTCGGTCAGTCGCGGGTTCGATCCTTGGCCGCCAAAGACTCGCCGTGTAGCCGGGGCTGATGCACGTTAAATCTGTTCGGGACCCAAAGTCCTCCCGTTGGCGTGGTGTGGATGTTAGGAAAGGGGGGTGCCAGCTCTGTTGTCGTCCTCGTCACTTGACTGAAGTTCAAAATTACGTCGTCCGTCGCCAATAGCCCTCGTGTTGCTTCTAGTGGGACGTTAATAAAAAACTAAACTAAACTAAAAGTAAAATTTCTCTAAACCATTTCAGAGAGCTTCTATATTACAAGTTAGGAATAAATAACCGATATTTTTTTTGTGCTCATATTCCATAATACCAAACAATCAAAAACTCTAATTTGGCATTCATGTTTCAGCGATAATAAAAACGTGATTGTTTATTAATGTCGCACTGAGAAGCAATACGAAGGCTATTGGCGACAGATATCGCAATTTTGAGTCTATGTCTCGTAACCAGGTTTCTCCTGTGCTATTACCTTCATCCCCAAGCCTATTCCGTATTGAATGTATTGATGTGACAATAAGTACACTCATGGACAAAAAAAAATTAGCGCACCAAGAAATAATTGCGGGATCGTAACGAAACTTGGCATGAAGGTACATGTCGGGGAGATATGCAAATGATTAGAAATGCAGCGTGATTGCGCATTACGTATAGCCGGTAGAGGGCGTTTAACATCGTTCTCCGTGGAATATAAAACAGGTAACCAAAGCTTGCTTGAGTGTGCTGAATCGCTTACAAAGGAAGAGCTGAGGTAGACATGTCATTACTCCGTTTTCGAAAACAATATGAGCAGCTGTCGCAGTTTGAGAGGGGGCGAATCATCGGCATGATGGAAGCTGGGTGGTCAGCTAGTCGAGTAGCTCGTCAATTGGGCCACTCTAATTGTGTTGTGAAGAGGTGTTGGCACCAGTGGGATCCGAGAGATGTCATTTACACGAAGACCGGGTTCAGGACGCCCTCGACAGACCAGTCGTCGAGAAGACCGCCACATCGTAAGAAATGCACTCGTACAGCCAACTGCTTCATCGGCCACCATCCAGGTACAGGTAGCACCTTCACTAGGGCCCCCTGTGTCTTCTCGAACCATACGAATGCGCCTTGCTGAAGGACATTTGGGATCGCGGCGCCCATTACGTGTGCTGCCCTTAACGCCCACCCATCGACGCCTCCGTTTGGAGTGGTGCCGCGCACCAGGAAACTGGACTGCAGCGGAATGGAACCAGGTCGTCTTTAGCGACGAATCCAGATTCAATCTCAGCAGTGATGACAATCGTGTTCGTGTGGGAAGACCCCGTGGCGAACGCCTCAATCCTGCCTTTGCTTTATAACAACACACCGCTCCCACAGCTGGTGTGATGGTATGGGGTGCCATTGCCTACAATACACGGTCACCCCTAGTATTGATCCGTGGCACCATAACAGCCCACCGGTATGTCCATGACATCCTGCAACCACATGTGTTGCCACTCAAGCAACGGCTCCCAGGAGCCATTTTTCAACAAGACAATGCTCGGCCTCACACGGCAAGGGTGTCACAAGACTGTCTCCGCACTGTTACCACCCTTCCTTGGTCAGCCCGATCCCCAGATTTGTCTCCAATCGAGCATATCTGGGATCATTTGGGACGGCGAGTTGGGCATCCCACGAGTTTGAACGAACTAGAGGCAAGGTTACAGCAAATATGGAACGAAATGTCTCAAGACATCATACAGAACTTGTATGACTCAATGCCCGATCGTATCGCATCGTGCATTCGCGCTACAGGGGGTTCAACAGGGTATTAAATCCTCCGTTCTTTTACATTTTTCTCTGAAATAAATGATCCTTTTTCTTTGATTTTCTAATCATTTACTTATATCAAAGTAGTCATTGCATATGTAAAATTTCCTTTCATTTTGAAGACTCCTTCTTGGCGCGCTAATTTTTTGTCCATGTTATTATTCTGTGCTAATTACTTTTCCTATTTGTTCATGATATGTGCAATTTATGTGCTCTCTCTGTATATTTGTGTTCATTACCATTAAATGCGTTTAATAGACATTGCTTTCATCATTGTTTACAGTTACATGTCTAGGTTTTAAATCTCATAGTCATGATTTTCTTCTTTCGTCGAAATTGCTTGTCGGTCTTTAATTTTCAACATTAGTCATTTTGAGGATTCATATTAGAACAATTATCAAAATGTATTTCAGAGGAAGAAATGATGGAAAGTAAACAGTGCAGAGAAGATATCAACAAATTTAATTATGTTGTAGAAAATTCAAACAACTTATTTACAAAATCATCAGTTTCATACCTTTAAAAATTTGAAACAAAATTTGAAAACAAGTATAGATTCTCGAATTACAGAATGTTGCAGTATACTGACTAAAATAGTGATGGAAAGCAGAAGCTTTTGATGCCGTAAAAACATTTATTGAAATGACTCCGCATCCAATTTAGAATGTATTGGAAATGTACAAAAAAAAAAAAGTCGGAGCAAAGCTTTGTAAAAAAAAAATTTAAAAAAAAGTACAAAACCGGGACTCGAGGGGAAAGGAAAATTAACAAACAATTTGATTAACAATTGAAAATATTTCAATATTTGAATACGACAATCGACAAAACAAATCCAAAACTATGAATAGTGATGAGATGAATGTCCTTTTCATATTTTAATGAAACACGTACACACATATAACATCAGAATTTACATTCTATATAAACTTTCATTCCTAAGCATCATTTTACATCAGCGTTTCGACCTCTCCCGAACGAAACTAACAAAATATTTTTCTTCCCGTCTTGCGCCGACCCCCTGGCGCCCTCACACATCAAGTTTCGTAACAAAAACTACTGTAGAATTACATTTCGAAGTAATGTTGTAAACTTGAATAAAATTCAATCTGCCGTAGTAGCACTTTTTAATTGTTGCTCCACATACATACGGACTATACCCTATCGCAGTGCTCCGCAACCTTTTCTCACCTACGACGCACCAAAATTCTTTCTAGAATTCTGCGGCACACCAAAAGCTAAAGTATATAGATATTAATTGATACACAAATTTTACAATAAATGTTTGTTTTTTATTTGAAAAGTATACATACATAAAACCATAACATATTTATTTCTACGCAATCATAATAATTATTAATGTGATAGCTACGCTTGTTTCAATGAACACAAAAGTTTTACATTCGGCTCAATATTTGACAACGCAACCCGAAGTTCTTGGTCAAGATCTTTTAAGCATGACCGCTTATCAGTTTTAATTAATACAAGAGTTGAAAAACTCTGCTCACATAAATATGTCGTCGAAAATGGAAGTAATGTTAAAATTGCTTTGTAGGAAATGTGAGGATATTCTTTTTTAACGTAAATCCAGAAAACATCTAATGGAACTTCGGAGAAATATAATTTTAAAGTCATGTCATTATTTAAATCTGTAAATTCCTCTCGAATTTGTAGAGGCAGTGCTTCCGTAGAATTTATTGCATTGGTTGCAAAAGGATTTCGAATCCAATCGTATTGATCCGTATTAATGGAATAAAAATATTGATCAAATTTCTGCTGAAGCATACTTAAATGTTGTTGGGCCAGATTCACAATTAATTGGTTGTTTTCAATTGTAATATGATTGGTCCTTTGGTACATTTTCAAACATCCTTTTTGCAACTCTTTCTGCCAAAGTTAGAGTTTTTTAATAAATCCTTGTAATTTGTCGGAGCACGTCAAAATATTCTCATTTCGACCTTGCATTTTTTCATTAAGTTCATTCAAATGCTCGAATATATCAGCCATGTATGCAAGTTTGGCTATCCAGTAATCATCATCGAGGTGCTGGCATATTTCGAGTATATTCTGTGTTAAAAGAAATTCACGCACCTCGTGACGAAGCTCAAATAATCTAGCCAAAACTTTGCCTCTGGACAGCAAACGAATTTCTGTATAAAATAATAAGGATTCATATTCAGCTCCCATTTCTGCGCAAAGTAATCCAAAAATTCGCGAATTTATGGCTCTTGATTTAATTAAGTTTATGATTTTAATGCATTCATTCATCGTGTTCAAAAGTTCTTTCGGCAAATTCTTGACCATCAATGTTTCTCAATGTATGTAGCAGTGTGTAAATTGTATCGTCGGATTTTTTGTTTTACACAAGAGACAAAACCTTTTTTACGACCCCTCATTTCCGCAGCGCAAACCATGCAAACAGCAATGCAGTTGCTCCATTGAATATTACATATTTTGAAGAAATCATCGGTTACTCGAAAAATTTCTTCACCGGTAGTTTGCTCTGGAACCTCCTTACAAAATAAATAATGTTCTTTAAATTTTAATGAAATCCTCGTCGACAGAAATGTACAATAGCTATCAGCTGTGCTTTTATTTTTTTAATATCAGTTGTTTCATCGATCTTTTATATATATATATATATATATATATATATATATATATATATCTTGCAAAACTCCTCATGCTTCCACATTTGACTTTTAACACATGAGGATACACAGACGTAAGTTAGGTAACAACTTTTACATAATAATAATAAAAATAAAAAAACATAATAGTGGGAAAAATACAAAAAACAGACAAATATAAATAAGGAAGGAGAATATATAAAATAAAAAGAAAGAAAGGTAACTATAAATTTTTAAGAATCTATACAGTGAAACAAAATTTTCTCAAGACATTGAGCTTTCCGGAACAATTGCAAAACAAAATGGGTGACCAGGAGACATCTTACCTAAGCACGTTTTAACTCTTTTTTTAAAATTTTCTCTTTTACAAAATATAAACATTACAACAACAAGACATGTTTCACTTTGGTTCCAGCGTCCAGACCACAAGAACAAATACATCATTATAATTAAGTTAACTCTAGATAAATAGCTCTTAAAAAATTTTATGTCCTGTTAGAATCTGGGATAACTTAAAATCAGTAACAGAATTTTTTTACATTTTGTAGTTGATGAAATGGTTGGAAAACATAGTCCACAAAGCTTTAGGTGAGGCCAGAATATGGAGTTCCAATAGAAACAGTTCTTTCTAAGCTAAATGCTTCCAGTGGGTTTTGATAACAGATAAAAGGCTCATCTTGGCAAGTTGCCTCTTTAACCAACTGGTCCGCTCTATCATTGCCAGTTTCCACTATATTTGAACATAAAAGAAATGGCCCCGAACATAAGAAAAGTGGATATCACAGTCTTCAAGGTTGTACAGAATAGACTGAACCTCCATAACAAGTTTTTCTGTAGAATTTATATTGCACAGAGAAAGAAGCGAAGAGAGCGAGTCGGTGCAAATAAGAAAATTAAGAGTACCGCCCTGACGGAGAGAGTCCTGATTCACTTTTACGGCAAGATTAATGCAGAGTAGTTCGGCTTGAAAAAGCAATCTCTCGCAAAGCGATCTGAAGCGCAAATTTTTCAGCCGATAACAGTTTTTTAATCAGTGTTCCTAAAATATCGCTTGGCATATCGTGAATACGTCTTTTAACAGTATCAGCAGACAACGAAACTTTATTCACTTCCTTAACTTCATTGGGCCCAAGCATAAGTCTAACAATTTCCCTGCATGCTGGTTTAATAAGTGTTTCGCCGACAGTATGTGGCTTCTTCTGACGTGCAATTAATTTTGCAACATGATAGCTAGCTTCTAATGCCTTTTCAGAAACTGTTACGGCCGATTTTATAAATTTCTTCTGTTTTTTATTTTGTTCTAAGCACCTCTTAAAATATTGTTTGCCTTTGTTGGCGCAACTAGGATGGCCTGAATATAGATGCCGCTTTAATTTACTAGGTACCATTGACTCGTTTGATAGCTGATCGCCGCAAATGATGCACTGTGGTCTTGGTGCCGTTTCGTCACCACACCACGAGAATCCATATTTAATGTAGTCTTCGTCGTACTTTCTTTTCACTACCTTCTTTAGGTTTTTTGTAACACTTGTGCTGGGTTCTTCATCACCTGTACGTGAAGACGAATCTTTCCGACGTAAAAATTTATCCATATTTAACCTTTACGAATCGGCTGAAATTGAGAGAAAATTTCCTTTCAGTAAGGGTGCTTATTCAACTTAGGAGACAATTTCTTACCACCACTTGGATGTTCAGTATGCTCCATGAGTCATTGTTAAGGTATTAATTTTACAATGGGGTGAGGGGAAGGGTTGCCGATTTTTAGACAGGAATCAAAACAGTGTTAGACGGGATCCTACATTTGGCAACATATGTCACGATAATTTTTTCTAAATTCTCCTTTCCATCTTTTAATTGAATGGGTTTTACAAGCTTTACGCTTTGAAATACTTATTTAGTTTTTATGAGTATCGTTCATTTTGCAAAATTTATTTTTTTAAAAAGAAAATTCTAAAATTCAAAGAGATATTTTACTAGAGTTTGGACAACAGAATTTCAGGTAAAAGAGAGAAAAAGTTATATAATTGTGATATTTAATAATAATCATATATGAGAAAAGGGTTTTTTCTATTTCTTTCATTCGTAATTTTTTCTAAATCTCCACAAATAATTGCAAAATGTTTTCTTGTTCCTTAAAATTATTTAGTATTTAAGAATAATTAATTAATATAACTATAAAGAAATTTATGATAACTATGAAAGTCTAGTAAATAAATTTCTTAAATTAAAAGTTTCTGTACTCACATAGATAACCTGCTCCGAAAGTACAGCAAACAGAGGCAAAACTTTGAACTAATTTCTTATAAATTCGAATAAAAATAATTTATAATATTTTTTGCTGGGATAAAAATATTTTTCTGAATTTTAATCTTAAGAAAAAAACATGAATTTATATTTTAATTTTAGAAGAATTTTTGCCCCGAAGCTTAACTGAAATCTTAAATTTCAAAAAAAAAAAATGAAGAAAAGAAAAATTTATTATAAGCATTGCTTTTTTTAAATATGTAAAAAAATAAGTTCTTCGTTTAAAAATTTTTGGCTCTTAAAAGAGGACCTTTTTTTTGTTTGTTTGTTCTCCATTTAACTTCCCTGCCCATTGAAATTCCATCGGTTCAATTTATTTTTTTTATTCTTATCTTTTCTTTTCAGTTATTTCTGTGTTGTGTCATTTTTAAATAAACTGTGTGATATTCTTCAAAAACAGTTCTGGTCAGTGTAAAGAGCCATGTTGCATGCCTTACAAATTATAGTGGTTCTTCTTTGTAAATTCTTTTTAGCACAACATACGCATCATCTTTTTTTCTTTTCATCAATTGACCAATGAGAAAATTTTGTATTCTTTGTTTTCAATTTTTGTGTCACTGAAGGCTCTGTAATTTCATATTTCCTATCAAAGATGTTATTAAATTCATTCTAAATTCTTTTAAACTGAAATTTGACGAAGTTTGATTTGACTTAAATATCAGAAACGCATTTAAAACAGCAATATTAATGCTGGCATTTATAACTGCTGGTATGAACTTTTAACCCGACTTTTCCCAAAAATGGTAATACATTTTACGTTTCCGATCCATTGACCTCTTTCCATGAAAATAAGCTCTTTCTGCTTTCTCAACAAAATTTCCTGATGTATCCAAATCAACCACATTATCTCCCAAAATGTTATTTTCTAATTTTTCGCATTCTGAATCACTATCATCAAAATTTTCTTCATCTAAATTCTTCATAACAATTTCAATCTCCATTTGAGTGAGATATTTCTGAGGCATTCTTAAAAATTTAAGAAACAAACCCGAGAAAAGAAAAATTCTTCTATTATGGACAGCGTAAAATTATCGAATGGAGAATATCTTTAGCCTTGTAAGTTGTTGTTCCGAAACATCGCCAACCATTTGAAATGCTCACGCAAATGATAATATTGGCGAAAAAGTTCCCCACCCAATTACGGACAAAGCGGCACCGAGTGACAAAGGCATCGGAGAACTTCTTCTAAGAAAAGGGGGGGGGAGGAATATTCTCTCAATCGCATGGTACAGCATCTGTACCGAAGCCGAAGTCAAGGGACAATATTTTTATGGTACAGCATATGTACCGCCGAAGGGAAAAGGTTAAAGGGGTATAAAACTTAAAATTTTTTATACGAAGAACGTTAACCAAACATAATTCAGTAAGATAATTAATAACAATTATCGTTAGTGGTAGGAAAGTGTTTACTTAACTTTGTGTTGTAAAATAGTGACAACAATGACATACGAGTGAACGTGAGGTACCACGCGCAAATGCAAATAACACATGCGCATGAGTCTTCAACGACGCGCATAACGGTCATTTTGCTTTATCTATGATTAATTTGGTGGGCCTTGGTGTTTACACAACACACTGTGCAGTTTTCAACTGTTCTCACCAGGGTACCATTGAATAATTATTTAGTTATAATAATTATTCTATAGTATATTTAGAAAAATAGACATTATTATGAAAAAAAATTGTCATTGTGTATTAAATACGTGATGAAAAATTGTAAAATGTCAAATGTATTTGACCGCGGCACACCTGTATCTGGCTCATGACACACCAGTGTGCCGCGGCACACCGGTTGCGGAGCACTGCCCTATCGGAACTGAAAGCCGGTGCAAATTTCAGCAATCTAAAGCTTTTAATAAACTATTCCGACCGGCGGGTTTCATCGAGTCATGGGTTCAAGCCTTTATGACATCAAAAACTCGCCGTGTAGCCGGGGCTGATGCACGTTAAATCTTTCAAGGCTCAAAGTCTTCCCAATAGTATGGTGTGGAAGTTAGGAGAGGGGTGCCAGCTCAGATGTCGTTCTCGTCACTTGACTGAGGTTCAAAATTACGAGGTCTGTCGCCAACAGCCCTCATGTTGCTTCTAGGGCGACCTTAATAAAACCAACCAATAATACGTTATTCCATGACACATCAACAGAACTACCATAAAATATGATTTATAATACCAAGCCAAATGGTTTTTATATCCATTGATTGCTCCATAATAAATAAAATGTTTAGTCTCTAATTAAATTTGCAAGCAAACAAAAACTATTTATTCATATGTTCGAATTTTCAAAATTCAATATCTAAGTTATTATATATGTGTAACAGATCCATGCATACTTCTAAACCTATTATTATAAATAATTACTTATCGTTCAAATACTAACCTAGTGCGAGTTAGTGATAACGCTTGTGTAGGGGCATGTAATACAAAACATGACTAACTTCAAATTCTATACCTCTTTATTCTAAACAGAGTAAGCACTTCGTTGTAAACTTGTGACGTATTTTCTTCATTATTTAACTCTACAGCCATTTTAAGTCTAATGAAATAATCAATAAACTCAAAACTCCAGCTGAAGATACATAAGAGAAAGATAACACACTTAACAGAGAATATCCAAAACTAATCTCTCTTTCTCGAATCTCTCTTAACTGTGTTAATCTTAAATTATATTCTAATAATGAAGTTTTATCTTATCAAATCACTCCTTCCGATTCACATGCCATGTTTATCACAAATTCAATTCGCATTACTCTTTCTGGAGTCACTTCAATTCAACCGATTAATTACAATAATTTTCAATTTAGTCTACCCTTCTATAATTTTATTGTTATCCTTTGTCTCTCTTTTCTTTTCTTTCAATTCTATTTCACTTATTCACTCACATATCACAATCTCTGATCAGACTCACTACATTTCTTATCTTCATCTAATTTACCTTATCATATTTCATTTTAATTAGGAAGAAATTGTAATGTTAAACAAATCAAATTACCAAAAATTCCCCATACTTAGTGAAGATAAATTTCGCGAATAGCCCAAGGTCACAAACTTCCTGTCACTCTTTCTCTTTACCACAACTTTCTCACTATTAAACATCACTCAGTTTATTAATGCTGTCGCGTCAATCTCATTGACTACATTTCAATATTTCTATTCTAATTTACAAGTGTTACATTCCTTAAGAGATTTTCAAATCAAATAGCAGGATATGAAAGCCTCTAAGGGTTAGTTGAAGGAAAGTACGCGAGAGAGTTGATATGGTTATGTGTTATCAAAATTTTCTAAAAAACGCTTGCAAGTCAGAAGCAAAGTACTAGTGAATTTTTTAATGCCATCTTGTTGAAAATATTACCGAAAAAAGTATTTGTTGAGAACTATGCAACGAATTTATTTGTTTATATTGCTGTTTTGTTTAATAATCTCTTATCATTCTTTATTATCCCTATTATGAAATGGGCAGTGTTCCTGGATTTTATACTGTACAGAACGAATAACATCTGATAGTGAGTGGATTAAAAATTCGAATCATCCCCCGCTGCCAACAGCAAAAAATTTCCAGAAGAAAAAGGAGGGCTATAAGAAAAAGAAATCAATATTAAGGAAGAAAAGGAATAACGTATGAAAATGGAGAGCTTTAAGTTGCAATTGCTGTTGTTGTTAGCTTTAATTAACGCATAAAATTAATAATTTTTAAATGTCTTTTTTACCAATCGAAAATTTCATCACAACTTGCATATGAAAAACGTGATATATCTAAATCGATTCATTTAAATTCAATGAAATTAAAAGTGTTACAAATTGCAGGTTTTGAGATAGTTACATTTAGATACATTTTACAGTCACTTTCAGTGAAAAACACAATGTAATTTTAACGAAAAAAGCATTTACGTCAAATTTGAATGCCTATAAAATATATATCTTCTTAAAAATATTTTATCTTACGGTTTGTGACACTTTAGAGAGATTAAGAAATATGTACATGAAGCTTACAGCAAGAATTGCCAGTTTCCTGCGACGACAAAAGAAAATCACTATCAACTTAACTACATCGACAACGTGTTTCTTTGTAAATGAGCGTGATCTTCGTGCTATCATATAAATTGTGTCATTGTGTTCAGTACCTCTTAATCAGGACGTCGATTTCTGAGAGAGATAAGTGTAAAAAGTTTTAGTGATCAAAATTGGATTAACATACTGACATTTCATCACAAAAGTCCAAGTACTGTAGATATATTCTACGTGCATACATATTTCTCAAATTGTAATGCTTAAATTTAGAATCTATGAGTGTTCTTTTGTGTGTGTGTGTGTGTGTGTGTGTGAGACTCACAGAGGGACTCAGGGCGGAACTCAGAGAATGTATGTGGGGGGGGGGGAGTGAGAA
>BMAW01096590.1:0-14102 GCA_019974015.1 Nephila pilipes | reverse complement strand
ATTAGCTCACATATCAAAATCTTTCATCTCTTCGGAAAGGCAAACTTATTTAAGTTATTTCCAGGTGTCGGAATTCCGGCACCCGAATCCGACAACTGCTTAGTTCCTGTTTCCTTTCCAATCCTTAGATTCTACTTCCCCCCCCCCCTCTTCGCCTTGAAAATAAAATTTACAAACAAAAATTATAAAACTCTAAAAAAAAGTTTTGAATGTAGCCCAATGAAAAACAAATATATATATAACTCTGAATAACATTTTTTTTTTAAAACTAGAATTCGCATTCTTAATTCTCATTGCATTCATAACAAATTGTACTTAACGATTGCTTGAAAAGAGTACCAACAGACAAATCTTGACATCGCACTTGCTTTTATTACTCAGGGTATGATACAGGGTAGTATTGAAAAAGATATTAACAACACAATGCAACGATTGTAATTAAGGCTAAATATCAATCAATTCCCAAACTAAACCAAACCGCCGAACAGACAGGAATTCATGAAAAAATGTGAGTGTTTCATTATAAAAAGGAATAACAAAAGACTTGGGATAGGTTTCATTCATATCCGAAACGAATAATTTTATAATTTTCAAGAAAATAAAGGCAACAGCCAAACTTACTTGACTACTAATCAGAAGATTCAATGAAAGAATATGTCTCCTCCACTAATTCATCCACACCAGATAAAGAATTCCGGACAAAGACTGAAAGGGTAATGGGCTTGTTTTCAGATCATCAACTTTCCTGTCTTTAGTATAACGCTCTAACAATAGAAAATTTAATAGCCAATCTTTTGGCATCTGTTTCCAATGACCTGCCATACCGCAATAAATTTTTAACGGTATTGTTAAAACCTGAAAAGAAAATCTCTGAATACTTAAGCTACCATTAAATTGGAATGTAATAGTAAATGTACTGAATTCAAACGCTATATAGCTCTAAACAACAAAAATACTTCTCCTGGCCCGTATGGGATTTTATATATGTTCAAATAGCTTCCCTACAGTTTACTTCTCAATGAAATTCATATACAATAGAACCTGGACTGAACTTATATTTCTATATTTATGGCATACAACTCTTGTTATTTCTTTTCCTCAAACCCGGAAATGTTGCTACTAATTCAAGAAATCGCCCTTATTATCTACCTGTGTAAGCTGATGGAGAAGATGGATAATAAGCGATTTGTATACAGTCTTCAAACCTACTCTCCTCCACATCCATCCCTTCCATAGTAGCTTTCGGCGTGGTAGATCCACAATCGCGGACAGTCCTGAGCTAGAATTGTAAATAAGTGATGCCTTTTTAAATAAAAACCATCTTGTCTCCTTTTCTTTCGTTTCGTCTATTTTTCGTTATATATACATTGAGTCATGGAGTTTTAAAAGGTATATGTGACTTTGTAACATCCGATTACCTCGGATGTTATCTTGTGCCATCACTAATATCTAATATTAAACAATATGACACCAATAATTATAGAACCACCAAAACCACTTTCAACATTTATTAATATATATCCTCTAAGACAATAATAATATAGCTCTCCAGGTCAAGTTTATTAACACTTTAATTCTACCCACCAATAATAATCTAACAGCTTCTTACCAACTGCAAGTCTGAATCTGGAACAACTGCTGAAAACACTAGAACAATTCTCAATCCGAGTGTTTTACACTCGGACCTCAACTCTAATCTTTAAGTCAGCTTTCCAATACTATAGCATTTAGATTCCACCTCCTCTCGTTACAACGCCTCTCTAATCCTCCTTCTCCTCTCTTCTTCTCTACTCCTTCAGATGGAGTTTATATTCTCCTTAATTTAACCGCTTCACTTCATTCCTAACTGCTTTGCATATTACATTCTTCATCACGTTTCATTTTTGGTTGGGCAAAGGTTGTTTAGCGAAAGCAATCAATCTCAATTGAAAAGTCCCCAAGGTTAGTGAAGAGAAACCGCGAATAGCCCAATGTCACAACCCCTCCCCAGAAATGAAACGTGATTTATCGTTGGGTACAAAAAACTCAGCGTGAAATTACGATTAAAGTCCGACTCCCTACGTTACTGGACGTTATCCTGAACTCTGTTACGTTCTGAATTTTAAAGCTACTTAATAAATTGCCTCTAAATTTATACCCTCTTAGTAAGTAAATTTGAAACTTTCTGAATGTACTGGCTACTCCTAAACCATTAATATAAGCTTAACCCAAGGAGAGCTTTACAAGAATGAAAAACTAATGTTAACAAAACATTTTATTATAGAATTTTCAATTTCTTGTTCCTTCTCAGCCGGAGAATTTGTTTCTTCGGCTCCTTTCCAAGTTGTAGTTCAGGGTCTGTTACCCTGAAATGGATCGTCTTGTACATCATTTTGCAAAAATTCAAACATTATCAAAACATCATTCATATTAATATACACAATTTTCTACATAAAATTCAAGAATTTGATGAATGACGCGATCTGGTCAAGAGACAGAACAATGCCAAAAATGCGAACTTACGCAGCGCTAAGTGTTAATATTAGTCGCGATCCCTAATTACGCCACGCTGTGACCAGATGTATAACATAAATACAGTCATGAAATGATTATACATAATTCATGCAAAATAACCAGACATCTACTCTTAAAAAACAAGTCAATGAATAAACAAGTGTTATACTTCTAACAAATGTTTACAATTTAAAAGTTCCAATCTTTATAACAAAAAAATACTTTCCATCGGGAAAGATCACCAACTTGGTGATTTACAATTAACTAAATTCAAACCTTCCATCAAAGTTCTCAGCTCTTAGTGGCATAAGAGCCAATGCCGTTTGTCATATTGGAACTGAAGCCGCAAAAATTAAAGACTTGTTGTCTCAACAATATTATGTCTTCAAATCAAATGTAATAACATGGAACAATACAACCTGATATTTGCTATTCAAGACATCTCGGATTTGATTCAGCTTTGGCGTGAAGCTATTTCTCCTAGTAGGCTCTCGGGTAGTTGACTCATCTTACTGTTCCATATCCTTTCCATAAAGGCTCGTTCCTCTGCTGAAATATCGGATGTCCCTCCTCGTTGCTTGTTCCTGCTGCGGAGATTGTAAGGACTCCTTGTGGTCTGCTCTCTTCTTGTGGCGAAGTTCTCTTCACTCTGCCGGATGTAGGTGGCTCCTTCTGACTGCTCCTCTCGGATTGCCGTATTTTCTTGTCCTTCTCTCACTTGCACTGGCGAACGCTTGGCTGGCCTGGAATTATGTAGTGATGACTTTGGCCGCCTTTTCCTTCTCGTGTCCAACCTTATGGGCATTCTCCTTTTTGGAGGTGGAGAGTTAAGAGAGGAGGCTGAATTCTTAGACAATTGCCGCTTGCCTGGCCTATCCCTGTATCTGCTTCCCTGCTGGCTGGGACCTACCGCTTTCCTTAAGAAACGCTTTTTTTGCGTCTTACTCCCATTACTCTCAACTGAGGTCTTCCGCTTCGTTTGTGGCACTCGGTGGTCTAGCCTCGAATTACCCTTACGTCTAACTGATTGCGGTTCTGGGCTTTCCTCATAGCTATCCTGCCTGCTATGTCTCGACCGTGTTCCTCGCTCCTCCCTATAGACACTTTGTTCAATCAACTCCTCCTCTCTATTACCTTTTCTTTGGTGGTAGAGTTTGACTTGGTCAATATTGACCGTGGTCTCCCTTCCATGCTTCAGGATCACTACATTGTTTTGTATCACTCGGACCACTTTGAAGGGTCCTTCAAATTTTGGCTGAAATTTCGCTACCCTCTTCTGAATTGCAGAACTAATTGTATGCGTTTCCACTAATACGAGATCATTTACCTTAACCGTCCATTCCCTTCTCCTCTTGTTATAGTACCGAGCCTGTCTATTTTGCTGCATCTCCGTTCTCTGCTGAACCTCTGCCAAAAGTTTTTCAATATCCCTGCACACCATGTCTCCATGCTCAGGGACCTGTATCAGTTTTTGGAAGGGCGTTATCAACTTACGCTTTAAAAACAGTTCGGCTGGTGTCTTTCCTGTAGTTTCATGCACCGCCGTTCTAATTGCATATGCAAACTGCTGTAGAAATTGGTCCCAATAAGTGTGGTTCGATTGCACGTGACTGGCAATCATTTGCACAATATTTCTATTGACTCTTTCCGAAGCATTATCCTGCGGTCTATAAGCCGTAATTTTTATGTGCTCAATGTTCAAGGTGTGACATAGTTCCTGAAATATTTCAGAAATGAATTGGGGTCCGTTGTCACTAACTACTTTAATTGGAGCTCCATATCTAGATATATAACTTTTAAAAAGGGCAGTGGCCACTGCTTTAGCTGAAGCTTTTCACAAAGGAATTAATTCGACCCATTTGGAAAAATTATCGACGATTACTAAAAGAAAACGATGCCTTTCGGGATTCGAGG
Organism: Nephila pilipes; assembly: GCA_019974015.1. Classification (NCBI taxonomy): domain Eukaryota; kingdom Metazoa; phylum Arthropoda; class Arachnida; order Araneae; family Nephilidae; genus Nephila; species Nephila pilipes. Next base: position 9,695 of record BMAW01096590.1, on the reverse strand, counting down.
CTGGGTACGGTCCTAGCAAATCTAAAGAAATTTGTTCATTTGGGTACGTCGTTTTTACAGAAATTAATTGTCCAGCTCGAAACGCGTTTTTTTTATAATTATAGCGCTGACATATGTCGCACGTCGAAACATAATCGCTTACAATTTTCCTCATTTTAGGAAAGTAGCACGACTCTTTTATTCTGGCGTAAGTTTTTCTTATGCCAAAATGACCCGCCATTGGGTTATTATGAAATTCCCTCAACACCGACTCACGCAAAGTTTGCGGAATATAAGCTCGTAGTTCGTGATTAGAAGTTAGCAGTTTTGCATAAAAAAGAATTCCATCAATTAGTTTAAAGTCTTGGGACCAATTTTCACATATTCCTGAGTTTATTGCCGAATCCTCCGGGTTTTCCAAATATCGATAAATATGACCCAACTCCGAGTCCTGCCTCTGTTCACCTATCAGCTGTTCTCTCGACGTTAATACTAGAGAATTGATAATGGCGCAAGAGACACCCTCCAGAGCCTGTCCTTCAAAGGGTTGTCTAGATAACATATCTGCCACCACATTCTGCTTTCCCGGCCTATGTTCCCATTCTATGTTATATTCCGCCAGCTTTAATGCCCATCTTATCATCCTACTTGAAAGATTTTTTCCGTTTGTTAACTTAGTCAGCGCTGCATGGTCCGTTACCACTTTTGTTGGACAATGCCCAAAGTACGACCTAAATTTCTGTAAAGCCCAAATCACTGCCAAACATTCCCTTTCCGTAATGGAATAGTTTCTTTCAGCTCTATTTAGCGTTCTAGAAGCATATGCTATGGGCCTTTCACCCTGCATCAAAACTGCTCCTACTCCTACTGAACTAGCATCGGTGTGCAATTCAAACGGGTCATTTAAATTAGGCAACTGTAAGACTGGCGCAGAAGTCAACGCTCCTTTTAACGTGTCAAAGGCCTTTTGTGCCTCAGGAGTCCATTGAAATTTGACCTTTTTACGCTTAAGTGCGTACAATGGTTCACACAGTTCGGAGTACCCTCTGATAAACTTTTGGTACCATCCAGTCATCCCTAAAAATCTCGAAACCTGTCGTGCATTTTTCGGTGCGGGTATGTCAAGAACAGCTTTAATTTTGTTAGGATCAGTGTGCACCCCACTCCTATTTATGATCACTCCTAAATATTTCAATTCTTCTTGCCCAAAATGACATTTCTCAGCGTTTAAAGTCAACCCAGCGTCTCGTAATAGCTGAAAAACTATCTCCAGGTGATGGACATGATCACCAAACGACTCTGATGTAGTTATAACATCATCCATATATATACACACAAATTTACCGACTACTGGTTTTAATATGATGTCCATCGCTCGCTGAAACGTGGGTGCACTCCCTGATAATCCGAAAGGCATCCTTTTGAAGGCGTACGTCCCTTTTTTTTGTGACAAACGCCGTCTTAGTTATGTCCGGGGGATTGATAGCCAACTGAAAATACCCAGACATGAGGTCTAACGTTGACATTATAGAGTTTTGTTTAATAGATCATCGATTATTGGCAATGGATACTTAGGGTACCTAGTGATAGCGTTCAGTTTCCTATAGTCTATTGCGAACCTATACGCGTCAGGGGAATCGACCGGTTTGTCATTTTTCTTTCTACATAACACCACAGGGGAAGCATATGGGGATTGAATGGGCATAATAGTTCCTTCCTCCAACATTCTTTGAATGTGAAGTTCTATTATGCTTTCATTGACTCTATCATAGCGATAAGGTCGTGATGCTACCGGAGGTTGATCTCCCGTGTCAATTTCGTGGTAGAGCACATGAGTGAGACCTGGTTGATCTGAGAATAACTCCGCGTATTTCTTGAAGAGCTGTTGTAACTGTTGCTGTTGGTTTTCCAGCAAACCAGTTCTAGTTAGGTCGATTTCGACCTTTTTTTCCTCCTTACTGTCAACCTGCCATATCTCCTCATCAGGTATACTTAAGGTGTTTGTTTCAAAGTCCAGCGTAATCTTAGACGCTTTCATGAAATCCACACCCAGAACGCAAGGGTACTGCAATCCTTCCACTACATGGAACTGCCACTTTTTACAAAATTTTCTTATGCATACCGATAAGGTTACGCGCCCCAGGGTTTTACATGTAGCTCCCTGCGCCATAAATACGGTGAGGTTCGACTCTACCTTCCTAACAAAGTGAAAATAGCGATTATACAATTCAAGTGATATAAATGATCTCTCAGCTCCCGTGTCCAATAATGCTGTTATAAATGTATCATGTAGAATAACGGGTATATGAGGAATATCTATGGGCCTTACTTTCATGTTATTAGCCATAACAGGAGGATTTTGCCATGCACGCGATCGAGGACCTCCCTCTATTCGATCGCCTATTAGTTTAACCTCCTATAGTTTTGTTGCCTAGACCCTGAGGGTGGATACCTATTTCCTTGTTGGCGATATCCATTATTATATTGCGGCCTCCTATCCTGTATTCTATCTGGAGAACGCCTTCTATCAAAATTCGGCCTATTATTACCCTGTCGATACTCTGCGCGTTGGTAGTTCTCCTGTCTATGTGGTGGGTTATAAGATGCATGACGCGACTCGTATGTTGTCGCTATCTCCAAGAGTTGGGCTTTAGTAGTGGAATTCCTAAGCTCCACATAATCCAGCACACTTGGAGCCAAGCGTCTCATTATGTGCTGCACAACTGTTGCTTCCGTAACCACAAAATTCAGCATCTGAGCAACCTTAAGCATTCGTAAGATAAATGCTACTGGCGACTGACTGGATCTTTGCCTGGACCCATAATATTCTGCCTCCAATTCCGTGCGATCTCTCACTGCCGGGAAAGTACGTTGTAGGGCTTGCTTTAAACCGTCAATACCCCCAGCTAAATTTTCACCTATTACCGAGTACCACTCACGAGCACGACCTGTGAGATGATTCCTCAAATATGCCGGTTGAAGGGCCTCCGGTATTTCATGGAAATTTATATTATCTTCCAAGCTAGACAAAAAGTCATTAACATTCCCCGAACCATCGAAAAACTCAACGGGAAACACGGCCGCTCCTACTCCAGGGGTGGGAACGTTTGGGCGCCAGTGTAACATCCGATTACCTCGGATGTTATCTTGTGCCATCACTAATATCTAATATTAAACAATATGACACCAATAATTACAGAACCACCAAAACCACTTTCAACATTTATTAATATATATCCTCTAAGACAATAATAATATAGCTCTCCAGGTCAAGTTTATTAATACTTTAATTCTACCCACCAATAATAATCTAACAGCTTCTTACCAACTGCAAGACTGAATCTGGAACAACTGTTGAAAACACTAGAACAATTCTCAATCCGAGTGTTTTACACTCGGACCTCAACTCTAATCTTTAAGTCAGCTTTCCAATACTATAGCATTTAGATTCCACCTCCTCTCGTTACAACGCCTCTCTGATCCTCCTTCTCCTCTCTTCTTCTCTACTCCTTCAGATGGAGTTTATATACTCCTTAATTTAACCGCTTCACTTCATTCCTAACTGCTTTGCATATTACATTCTTCATCACGTTTCATTTTTGGTTGGGCAAAAGTTGTTTAGCGAAAGCAATCAATCTCAATTGAAAAGTCCCCAAGGTTAGTGAAGAGAAACCACGAATAGCCCAATGTCACAACTTACTTCTCCATGGCAATCTGCACATTTTTATTCAAAACTTCAAGTCTGGTGGAGAACTTCAAATACGTATGGGTAGTATTTTATTTGACCCTTTTTTTTCAAGAAAATTCTGGAGGCCTACTTAACGTTATAGAGGTGTATGTAAATTTTGTACTGTTTTCAATTAATATAAACAATATTTTCAAACAATTGCCTCCCTACATTTAAGGTAGCATGTACGTAGATGGCCTACAGATTTCATTCAAAGGAAGCAAAATTTTCTGTGATGAAAGCAAGTTGCAAACTTCTACCCGTCGTATTTTCAATTGAACAGGAAAAAAATAGTATTATACTTTCTCTCCAATAAATCCTCTTGCTTACATTTCTCTTCGATACGTGGAATCCTTTCAATTCCTGAATTTTTTTTCCGGGCATTCTGGATTAGCATTATGGACTCTTTCACGTTTTTAGTAATTTATTTTACTTGAAAGCCTTTTGACAGAAGGAGCCTTTTGCTTCACACATATTTTATATGAGTACAAAGTGCGAAAAAGCATTAAACGTGCTAAACGTTCGTTTCAACGCATCTTGAGATTCTGAGAGAATTACTCTTTGAATATACCGGTCTATTATCCAATCAAAAATGGACTATGTTTGTGCTCTATACAACTCTGCCTATTTTTCTAACTGAATATAGTGTATCATTCTGTCCTCATAATTCGCTTAGTTTCCTTTAAATCTCCCGTCTCTAACGTTTTTGTGTTGTAAATAGTCCCTTCATTCCCATAGCATCCGTTTAATAGTATGCATGACAGAAAATGCGACTACTTCTACTTTCATCGTCCTTCTTACATCCCTTATATTGGACTTGAAAAATTCTTACAGGAAGACGCTTTCAGAATGCATTTTAACTAACAATTCCTTGAATGTGCCTTCATAATAGGACTTTCAAATGTCTTACATGAAGCCTTTTAAATGCTTTTTTATACACAAATACTGACTCTCGAATTAATTATAAACTCTTTCCTGAGCACAATACCCATTTTTAAGCTATTGAAACATTTGCATAGACTGATCAGAAGCTTTTGGCTGCATTGGACGTGTCTATGTCTACAAAAATACATGTAGAATTCATAACTCTTTCTCAAACAGTTGAATACTCAACCAAACAGTTGAAAGATTCATAACTCTTTCTCTATTTCTATCACAGAAATACTGGCCGTTAAAGGAGCTTTAAAGTAAATCTCTTTCCAATATCATCAATATTAAGAGTATTTTAACATCTCTGAAATTACTTTTTAATTCCCATCCTCATATCAAAGATATTCCAGTCTTTCTCGATGGCACTTAAACTTTCAGATTTGTTGGTCCCGAACTCTACCAGTATTAAAGACAACGATTTAACTGATGATATAGCAATATTATTAGATATCCAGATCCCATTTATTGATTTGGAGAATGCAATGAAGTGTTCAGACAGATGTAAATAGCAGGAAACGGGCGATACACAGAGTGAAGAAACAATACACACCGTTAAACAAACGAATAAATACTTGACTTTTATCGTTACCTTCAAAAGTATGATGTCATCACTTCTGAACCGTGTGTGGGGTACATACGTAAGACACATAGGCACTTATATTTTTGTGAGAATGTTCCTAATTACCCATGATGTATTTGTCCTATCACAGCCTAGCACACTGTTTGGGACCATGCAGGCCTATGTTTGACTTACAAGTAGTTTTTATATTCCTTCCAGTCACTCCTTATGAGATATTATCATTGGTGAATCACCACATCCAAAACTTATTAAAATGTTACACTTTATTGCTTTTTACCATCATATTACGTCTCTTATCTTTGTGTCATTTTATTACATTTTTATTTTTTAGCATATTTTCTTATAATGATCAGTCTGAATCCTTAATTTTAAATCTGGATGAGTAAACCCATTCAGTTTGTTTTTGTTTTTATATTAACTGCATTTTAACAATGTTTTGCGTGGCTTGTCTTTCTAAGGACCTTACGCCATTAGAAATCAATAAACAAACCAATCAAAGCTTTTCAACAATATTTATCAATTCATTTAAATGATAAATATTTTTATTACTGGTGTTACGATCCCATAGTGTTACTACCCACAGGTATTGTGAATAATCAATGTGGTAAGAATGCTTACAGCTATATATGGCGTTGTTAACTTTGTTACAAGTAAGATAAGGAATTTTGTAGATTGTATACATACAGTTGTCCAAAAAAGATGTTGTATGCGATATAGCGCTCTAAATTTCACTCTTAATCAGGAATAACTGTCTTTCCCTCTAACAATAAATTGGCTGGTGTTAGTATTAACATGTTTGGTGTAAGGAATAATAATTGTCGATACACGCGTTTGAGAAAAAAATGTGTTTTTGAACGATGGATTGTGTTAGTGTTTCTGTTGTTATCAGTACATTCTTAACACTTGTTGTTTACCGGGAAAGACATTCCGTTGTAGTGGAGGGTAACACATGCTAGAACAGTGGTGAGTACAAATTTTGAGAGAATTTCTTATTAATGAGTCTTTTTGTAATTTTTGTTGTACAGTAGGTGTTGTTTGATAATTTGAGTTAAATGATATTATTTAATGTGGTAGATAATTTGAGTTAAATTATATTATTTAATGTGGTAGATAATTTGAGTTAAATGATATTATTTAATGTGGTAGATAATTTGAGTTAAATTATGTTATTTAATGTGGTAGATAATTTGAGTTAAATTATGTTATTTAATGTGGTAGATAATTTGAGTTAATTAGTGTTGTGTTCTATAATTGATAATTTGTGTTAATAGTGCTGTGCTCTTTGAGATTGATATCGTGAAGTTAATAATAATGTGTTCTGTGATTTGAGTTTTATAGTGTTATATTCTGTGTTAGATAATTTGAGTTGAATAGAGTTGTGTTCTGTGACGAGGGTGTAGTTTCTTTTGAATCGATTGTTTTTAGTGTTGATTTTTTAAATTTAGATTTTCCTTTTTTTTTTTTTTTTTTTTTGTTAAAATGAGTCTTAAATCACTGAAAAAAAAGACGAGTTGAAGCTCGTAGTAGAGGCTCAAGCCCTAGATGTTCCAAGTGGAGCAAAAATAGTCGAATTAAAAAACTTAGTAGAGAGTTCAAAATATCTACAAAAATGATGCTTAATTCGTAGAAAATATCATTATTTGTATTCTTGAAGAAAAGAAATTAATAAAATGAAAGAGAAAGATTAGAAAATGAAATAAAATTACAATTAGAGAAATTAAAATTACCTCAGTTAGGAGCAGAATTACAATAAACTAATGTTAGCAAGGAATTACGCCTAAAACAAAATACTGAGACACAGAACTCTTTAGTGTGAATATTGAAAATTTAATTAAAAGTGTTAAAACATTAGCAATTGTTGTGCCCACTAAATTAGAATCCTTCAATTTATTTTTTGAGTCAATTGAAAGGGCCTTTAGGACAAAAAAGGTACCAAAAGAGTTTAAAGCCGAAATCCTCTTAAATATTTTATGTAAAAGGTTTAATAATTTATTGGTATATGTGAACGAAGATGATATGAATGATTATAATAAGCTGAAATGTATTATTAGTTTGAAAGAATTCCAACCAACTCCTCAAGAATGTCTGAATTATTTTCGTTCTGTGCAAAAATTGCCTTCTGAGAATTATATGCAATTCATGTCAAAGTTAAGTGCAAATTTTAAATACTATTATCAGTTGAGGAAAGTAAGTGATTTCAAATCATTATGTGTTCTTATAGTTACAGATAAGATTTTTAGTGAATTCATTCGCGAATTAAAGTCTCACATAGCAGTAAAACAAGGAGAAATATAGTTGGAACCCCAAGTTATGGGACGTGAATGTGATATTTATTTATCTTCAAAAGTTAATTAAAAAACCGGAATCCTTTTTTGCGAAATCATTTTCAGGCACAGACAATAAGAGAAGCGAGGGCAATTATGTGAATAAATATCGCAGTTATAATAATAGAAATGTTTCAAATGTTTATGTGTCTAGAGTGAAAAACCACAGATGTATTGTGTGTAAAAATAATGAATATCATTTGCTAAACTCATGTCATAATTTTAAAAAAATGTCTATAAAGGAACGTGTCGAAATAGTTAAAAAGAAAAATCTTTGTTTCTAGTGCTTTTTCGTTGAGTGCAACTTGAAGAGGTGCAAATCACGTAATTGTTTTTGTGGGAAAGCGCATCATCACCTTTTTCATTTTCCAAGAGAGAAATGTGAAAAAAATTCCACGTGTATTGAAAACGTTCCCCCTTTCGAGCAGAACGTCGTCTCTCCGGAACGACCCACCATAAATTCAATATCTTTGTCCTCAGTCTCACTGTCTCAGAAGCTTGCTGTTTTGTTGCAAACATGCAGTGCATATGCTGGCCAAATAGATGATAAATGAAAAATAAACAAATTAGTGAGAATTTTATTAGACAATGGCTCCCAAAAGGAGTTCGTGTACTAAATACCTAGCAAACTACCCAAAGTTGAAACTAGTTAGAGAAGAAAGATTATCAATTTTTTTTTCGGATCAACAAAGCCCACTGAGAAATCATACTTCATAGCAGAATTAAAATTAACTAATAGATATAACTCTTATCAATCTATTCAAATTGTAGTATTAATAACAGATACTATTACTGGTGGGTGGGTGTATGAACATCCTCGTTACAATTTTGTGGTCAAGCTTTTAAGTCTTAAAGGTAGTTTTCTGCAGCATTTACAGATACTATCAACACCATCCAGAATGACTGTTTTAGGATGTGGATCCATGAGAGATAAGAAAAAAGAAGTTTTACGGAACTAGAGTCATCCCAAATATACTCACTTGAGTGAGGACTTAAGAGTTAAAGGGTCTGTTTATGCCTCTTGCGTTCCTGCCAGCATAAGAATATCCATTGCTTCTTCGAAACTACAGAAACTGAAGAGCTTTTTAGTACCTAATATGATGGAATGTGCCCATACCGCCAGCATGCCTTCAAAACCTGTTTTTGGTCAAAAGAAGAGACCAATCCACAAATTGCTCAGACTTTCTGTGAACGATTGATTTATTTTTATTCCATTTATTTTTCGCTTGATATTTCACTGAAAAAGAAAATTTGTGGGCTATTGTGTTATAATTTGATATATTTTATTTTTTAATACTAGGCTTAGTTGTATTTGTAATTCGATTGATGGCGTGGTCATGGGGGCCCAGTATGTTACGACCCACAGGGTATTGTGAATAATCATTGTGGTAAGAATGTTTATGCCTTTAGATGGCGTTGTTATCTTTGTTACAAGTAAGATAAGGAGTTTTGCTGATAGTGTACGTAAAGTTGTTCAATAAAGATGTTGTATGTGACATAGCGCTCTTAATTTCCCTCTTAATCAGGAGTTAATGTCATTCCCCCTAAGAATAAATTAGTTGGCATTAGTATTAACAACAGGATAACATGATAATTTTTTCAAAAAATTATTTTTCAAGAAATTAAACACAATGTTACAACAAGAAAAAAAAAAGAGAGACTGTTTAATAGATGCCAAAAGCTTTTATACTTTAAGGAAAATTGATTTCCCTAAATTTTGCTAATTCAGCAATTGATTGAGATATTGGAAGCATTCCTATAAATAAAAATTCGTGACCCTAAAAGGAAAGTTAAAGTACCTTTGGACTTGAAAAGATTAGAGTTAAGAATAATTAATTTTCAAAAAGAGAAGTTAAATAGAATTTATCATGTATATATGAACTGAGAAGGAGTACATGAAATGAATTTAATTGTATAACAAATGAAGATGCATTAATCAAACATTTTAAAAAATGTTTCAAACGATTTGCCTGTAAGCAGTTTAATTGTTTTCCAAATTGATTGTAGTATGAAATACTTCAATGTAACAGAATTCTTAAAATAGTGTAATAAATGGTTTTTAGTACACTATTTAAAGAAAATAAAAGATATTTAGATAGATGTTATGATATGTGCCTACCTTCGGAGCCCATTTTCAAAAAAAAAAGAAATTTTT
>BMAW01096587.1:649996-684223 GCA_019974015.1 Nephila pilipes | reverse complement strand
AGATCTACACCAAGACCTACCCCCCAGCCATGCAGCCCAAGGAAGTGTGCGACACAAGGAGATTGCTAGAACAAAGGCTTAACATCTTGCGAACACAACATGAGGAAGCATACGCTTATCTATGCCACATAGAAGAAAAATTGTAGGACACTACTAGTGAATTCTACCAAGGAGCACAAGCCATGTATAAGTGTGCTGAGCAAGCAAGAACCAAGGCGGAGGGTGAGTACGACTCATTGCCTAACTGTCCTATTCCTGGCTGCCTCTACCACACTAAATTACCTAAGTCACCTAACAAAAACAACAAACAAAAGCGCACAGACGAAGAAGGATACATTACCCATCCTAGTCGAAAACAAGCTAAAAAATCATTCCCCCCCAAATTGCAGAAACTAATAATAAATTTTAAAAACTTCAAATTAACACACAAGAGATCTCAGAGAATTCTCAACATGAGGAAATAACGGAGGAACCCGTGCCTTAACTCAAAGAAAAGTTACCGCCACCAGTAATGCTTAAAATTACTAAAAATTACAGAACCCAGCTTAAGGAACTCTCACTGATTTTTGAAAATTTAAGAACTAAACTGTCGGGTGAATACATAAAGCCATACGTAAACACCCCGGAGGAATACAGGCAACTTACCAAATACCTAAGAGACTCTTCGAACGTGATTAAACCCATTCAGGAACGCCCATTGAAAATTTGTATAAAAGGCTCACCAAGAGACACGCCAACGAAGGAAATTAAAGATGAACTCAACAGCATAGTTTTCTTCCCTATAAAAGTATGCCAGTTACAAAAACAGGAGATCCAAAATGCAACTGCCAATTTTCTTGGTCATGCTACCCAGAACAGAGGAAGCCCAAGAAATATTCAACATAAATAAACTGTGTTACATGACCATAAGAATCGAAGGATATAGAGGACGAGGAGTTACACTAGGCTTCCGATGTAACTACTTCCATCACTCGGCAGAAAATTGCCATATGTCTCCCAGATGTTTAAAGTGCGGTAATCCTCACTTAACCCGAGATTGCAATATCAAAGAGAAAATTCGCAACCCTAACTGCATAAATTGTGAAGAAATTGGACACGTCGCATCCTACGGAGGCTGCGCAGCTTTCCCAAAATTCCCAAAAGGGAAAACAAATATATTTAGCAGCAACAGAGTACGAAAGGACTTTACTTACGCAAATGCTGTCAACAACGCCCAACAGATGGAGCCCCACAACTCTGAGATCTCTGAACAAACTGAGGCCAATAAACACTCTAACAATCAGCATAACAAGAATAAAACCAGAAATCCTAATACAGAAAATTTCTACGATGCCATCGAGCTAATAGGAAACCTTGGAGAATTTTTCAACAAGCTTACAAGACTTTTAAAACATCTACCAAAAATCAAAGCAGCCAAGGGCTCAATTAATAAGCGCTATGCATTGATAGACGCTTTGATGGATGACGATAATGACATTGCAGTCACAGTATAAACTAATTGGCCTCAGTTTGTGTTCTTGGAACACGAATGGGGTCCTATCTCACACTGTTGAGCTTAGGGAATTTGTACAGAAGCACAGTCCCGATTTTCTTTTAATTCAAGAAACTCACCTAAGGCTACAACCCAAATTCCATATACCTAACTTCATCATTAATAGAGACGACAGATTAAATCAAACCATTCAACATGCTTCCGGGGGTACCATGATCTTAGTTAAAAATACTCTAACACATCACAGACTGACTACCCCATCACTCCAACGCATTGAAGCAACCAAAGTTATTTTTGAACCACCTAATCACAAAAACTCTGTCCATAGCCTCAATTTATGTCCCTTCATCATCAGATCAAATCCTATTCACGAAAGATCTAGAAATTATCATGAAAAAAAAACAAAAACTGTGTTATTTTTGGCGACTTTAACGCTAAGCACAGTGACTGGAATTGCTCAGTAAATTCAACTAGAGGAATACAATTAAAAAGTTTTACAGACAAAAATGATATTCAAATAGCTTTCCTATTAACATACACTAGATTTGGAAACAACTCAGCAAATACATTAGATACTGCATTAATTAATGACTTTAATTATAAACACACAACCATTTCTATGCCAGAACTATCCTCCGACCACAATCCAGTCTTTCTAGAATTTAACTTCAAAACAACATCGAAATCAACACACGTGCAAGGACTACATGCTGGTCAAAGTTTAGACAAGAAATCAATAATAATATTAAAATTCAAAATTTTGAAAAAATTAACACTTTCTTCATGCATAAATTTAGCACATTTAAACATAGAGAACTGACATAGAAAAGAAAATTATGGATCTCACAGAGGAAATTAACAAAGCATATAATAATGCCTCATCACCCATCATCAATAAAAATACTAGATATACACCCCAAGATATTAAAACACTCATTAAAAACAAAAATTATCTTAGAAAACAATATCAGAAAAATCTTGACCCAGCAATTAAAACTGAAATGAACAGGATACAAAATAAAATCAAAAAAGAAATTCAAAAATTCACTAACGACAGCTGGAACCAAAAATTAAAATCCTTAAATAAGCAAGATAACTCAATTTGGAACCACACTAAATTTTACAGATAAAAGAGATGGAATATATAACAGCTAAAAAATAATAGCAGCACAGCTAACACAGACACATAAAAAGCAGAACTACTGGCAAACACACTAATACAAAATTTCTAAGAAAACTCCAGACCAGCAAGCTCAAACACTAACATTGATACAGTAGTTCACAACACATTACAGCACTTCTTCACTTCCACACCAGCTTCAAACTCCATTGAACCAGTTTGGCCCAGCGAAATAATTAACTACATTAAAAAAGTAAACATTATAAAAGCTCCTGGTAAGGATGGAATTACCAACAAGGTCCTAAAAAACTTCTCCTTAAAAATTATCATACTCATCACTTTTTTAATCAACAAAATTCTAAAAACGCAGTACTTCCCTAAATGCTGGAAAACTACAATTATTTTTCCTATTCTCAAACCTGGAAAAAATCCCCACCTACCAGATAGCTATAGACCCATCTCCTTACTCTCTTCACTCAATAAACTTACAGAATTTATAATACTTCAAAAAATAAAAGAAGACATCACACAAAATAATATAATAACCCCCAACCCATATGGTTTCACCAGAAAACTTTCAACAGTGCACCCACTACTTCGACTAACTGAAATATTTTCATCAGGTTTTCAACGACACAAAACAACAGGCGCAGTCTTTCTAGATATACAGAAAGCATTTGACAGAGTTTGGCTAGAAGGGCTCACCTACAAACTCATTAAATACTCATTTCCACACACACTTATTCACCTATTCCACTCTTACATTACAGGGAGAGAATTCCAAGTTAAAGTAAATAACACACTCCCTACCCCTAGAAAAATTAGTAATGGAGTGGTCCAAGGTTCGTTAATCGGGCCCTATTTATTTAATTTATTTATTAATGACATTCACACATACTCATTAACAACACTTAACATGTATGCTGATGACACAGCTGTGCTTGCTTCCTACAGAAATCAAAAATTTGTCACCTTCGCACTCAACAAGCATCTTGCGCTACTAGAAAAATATTTTAATGATTGGAAAATTAAAATAAATGTGGACAAAACTGCAGCAATACTTTTTACAGGTCATTCCAACCCTCTTTTTATTAGCCCTGACGCCTGTCATAAAATAGGGAATGTGTTTCTGTCCCTTTTGTTGGAAGCTAAAGTATATTAAGTGTTGTCCATTCATGAGCGATCTTTAACTCATGTGTGCAAATAAATAAAAGGCCACTGGAGGGAGTATCTAATGTCTGTGACTGTCCTTCCCACAACAGCATTTTTATCAATAAATTGGACATATCTCGCTTTAGAAATAAAACTAATATTTTGCCTGATTCTTAGCAAACGTTGTAAATATAAATATTTAATATACTAGTAATTGTCTTCAACCAACCATGTAGGGGAATAACATTTAACGATTAAAATTATTCTATTCATAATATTATTGAGGCCGAGTAGAGAACGCGATGAGGCCCTCCTCAAAGGCGAGGCCCTGGGCCCAGTTGGCCCATGCCTTAAGAGTCCCTGTTTGGGGATTGTTTTTGTTATAAAGTGTCCATTACATCATATGGTGTTCATACTAAAAGAACAGTTATTTCCACAATTGCTAAATTACTTGACCCCTTGGGATTCTTGGACCAGTGATATCTTTGACTAAGATATTTTTACAAAAATTACGGCTTTTGAATCTTCAGTGGGATAATCAATTCCCTCTTGAATTTTATAGAGTGTGGGACAACTATTCTAAAGAACTAGATTTTTTTAGAAACATAAAAATGAACGGATGTATTCTTCCCTTTCCCGATGTTGAAGTGATAGAACTTCATGGCTTCTGCGAAGCTTCAGAAGCTGCCTTCAGAACAGTTGTTTACTGCAAATCTCAAACTCCTGCTGGAGATTTTGACATCAAGATTGTTGCCAGTAAATCAAGAGTGGCTCCACTGAAGAAGATTACAGTGCTAGATTGGAGCTCTGCTGTATTGCTTGTCAAGTTGATGCAATGATTCCAGACGGCTCTTTGATCGGAAGTTTCTAAGACCTATTAATGGAATGATAGTATGATTGTTTTGTCAATGGATAAAGAAACAACCATCCCAGTTGAAACCCTTCGCGGCAAACCATGTAGCCACAATCCAAGATCTGTCAGGTGAGGAACATTGGACAATGGAGTCATGTTTCATGAATGGGCAATCTGGCTGATCTTATCAGTCGAGGTGTGAATCCATTAAAAATGCTTTAGAGTCACTTGTGGTGGGAAGGCCCTGTCTTTTTGACAAACAATGAATATCCTCAAAGAGAAATTCGTGATAATGAAATAAAGGACAATGTGCAATATGAACTCAAAAAGTGAATTGTGAACAGAACTCCTCATTTACTGTATTTAATAATTCCTTTTTAAGGATATCCTCAACTATAGTAATAAGTAATTTAAAATATTGCATATCCTAAGTTTTATTCTTAGGTTTGTACTTAATTGTAAATCTGGTAATGAGAAACGTTCGGGGCATCTGACTGGAACAGAAATTGAAGAAGCTGAGCAAATATTGGAAAAATTTGTTCAATCAAGTGAATTTTATTAGAAGTTTAATGCTCTAAAAGCTACAGGTGAAGTTAATGCTGATAGCCAGGTAAAGAATTTATATCCTTTCATTGATTCTGCAGATATTATTAGAGTAAATGGTACATTAACATACAGCAATTTGCCATATGGAAGAAAGTATCCAATATTGCTTCTTAAGGCCCTTAAATTGTCTAATTTAATTGTAAGCTGTTTTCATGTAAAATTTTTCATGCGCAATAATTGTTATACCAAGTTTGACAAAAATGTTGAGTAAAAAAGTGTGTAGAAAAATTGTGAATTCATGTGTTGTTTGCTTTAAATCTAACCCAAGAACTCATACTCAGTTAATGGAAAATCTTCTTGCAAATAGAGTGAGTAAAACTTATCCATTTATGTTAGCGGGGTATGGCCTATTTTTTTTTGTAAAGTATAAATATCAGCGTAAACATACTTTAAACAAAATTTAAATATGGATTTTCATTTATTTTGTTAAGAAAGCAATACATCTTGAAATTTGAAATTGTAAATGATTTAACTAGTGATACTTTTATTGCTACGCTAGAGCTATTTCTTGCCAGAAGAATTAATACAGCCAGAATTTATTCGGATAACGGGAAAATCTTTGTTGGAGCAAATAAAGAGTTAAAGAGATTTATAAAGTTAATTAAATTAGATGAACAATTTTCAAACTTTCAAACTAGTGAAGGAGTGCGTTGGCACTTCATTCCTCCCTGTGCGCCACATTTCGGTGGGCTTTGGGAGAGAGGCTGGAGTAAAATCTTAAAATTTTACTTAAAAAGAGTTATTGGAAATTTAAAATCATCGTATGAGGAGTTCTTAAATGTTATTAATCAAATTGAGGGAATGCTCGATCCAAGACCTCTTGTTCCATTGTTAGAAGACACGGATGAAGTGTAACTCCTGCTCATTTCCTCTTTGGTAGACAGTTTAATTCAATTGTTGAGTGTGAGTTAACAAGTTTAAAAGAAAATAGGCTTAAATTAAGGCAAAAAAATCACAAGGTATATCCAGTTAATTTGGAAAAAATTGAGCCTTGACTATTTATACAACACGCAGCAAAGAACTAAGAGGAAATTTCAAAAGAATGAGGTCAAAATAGTTGTTCTTAAGAAAGATAATTTGCCTCCTTACAAATAGGCGCTAAGTAAAATAATTGATATCATACGTAGAAAAGATGATAGGGTTAGAGTGGTAATAGCTAAGACTTCCTTTGGCGAATTTAAACGTCCGGTTACAAAAATTTGTTTGTTACCTTGTAATGAGTAATATTTGAATTTTTTTG
This sequence comes from Nephila pilipes, assembly GCA_019974015.1. Taxonomy (NCBI): domain Eukaryota; kingdom Metazoa; phylum Arthropoda; class Arachnida; order Araneae; family Nephilidae; genus Nephila; species Nephila pilipes. The sequence continues at coordinate 677,760 of BMAW01096587.1, read as the reverse complement.
TGCTTTAATATTTTCCTTTGTGTATTATTAATGAGGTAATTTTCAGTGTATTGAGCTGCGAAATTTAATATTTTGTGTATGTGTGTTGACAACAATTTGTCAAGGCGGGCAGTATGTTCCGACCAGCCATTCATTGTGAATAATTAGCTCTCTGGCGGAGAAATGTGAAACCAATCAGTTTCGTTGTGCTGCCGGCGAGGGAGGAGCGACTGGCGTTATGCGAATGTGTTGAGAAGTAAAAATGTTAAAACAGACATGTGGAATTTATTTGCGAGTGAAAGAAGCAAACAGTCCGTCAATAGAGTGTGTTGTATCGTTTGAAGATAATTTAATATGTTATTAAGGAATAGGTAAATTCCGATTTTTAGTTAAATATTTTATACAGTTATGTACAGCTATTTACAGAACTTAGTGACAGGAGGTACCAAGACAACAGTTTCGAATGAGAACTTCTCAGGAACTGACACTCCTTGAGAGCCATCGACCTCCATCGGCTTCTCGTCGGCGAATCTCCCTCATCCCTTCACAGCCTGCCGAATTATTTACGATCTCAAACTGTTGATATCTTGGAGATCACATGTGTGTAAATTTATTAAAGGAAATATACGGATTTAGTGATTCAAACTCAAATGGAAAGTGTTTCTATCGTATCATGTGCAATTATTTTGAAAGCTTTGCTGCAAGACATTGCGATAGAATTTAATAAGTTTGGAAACGAAAACTGTTTTACAGACATTAACGTATTATTAAATTTTCTTTCGCTTCCGCTGAGGTCACGTGAAAGAGCATTATTAATAAGTCAAGAGTATTCCAATTGAGGGCTCCGGCCGACTTACCCTCTGGAGTTTCAATGCATGCAACACTTGGAGATAATAAATATTATAAATCAGTCAGAGATAAACAATTTTCCGCTGCCCAGTTAATATCTACAAATGTTACTGAAATAAATAGCAAAGATTTGATTTGCTTTCTTTGTGATTCATCGATGCATTCAAATTCTGATCTGGCAAATAAGCTATCAATAAGCGAAAGGAAAGATATATATCTAAAAAAGAGAGCTAGTTTTAGGAATTAAAAAACATATCTCCAGATTTTGTAAGACTAATATAATATTTTGATATTATTTGAGAAAGCCTTTGATGTATTTTAAAAATATAAGCAAAAACGTGTTGAAACTCTTAGTCCTAACTTTGTTGAATCTAGGTCAAAGGATGTTCTTGCGAATCAATCTTTTCTTAAAAAAATATTTACAAACCTGTGTTGTTTTTGTTGGATTATTTTGTGTGTCTAATTATAGATAGTGGCTCGACTAAGAGTTATTTTTCGAAATTTTTTGTGGAGAAATTGGGATTAAAGGTAAAGAGACTTTTTGGAGGCATCAAAAAAGACAGAATGTCATAATCGTTATAATTTACAATTTAGCAGTCTAATAGAAAAAAACAATATTAGAAATTGATATTATGGATCAAAGGAAAATTTGTGTATCTGCACCTAAATTGTTAATATTAATTGTTTAAATGAATTAAAAGCGAAGAACCTATTCTTAAGTGATTTAAGTTTGAAATGTCAAAGCACACACATATTGTATACACGAAGAAAATGTCAAAGACATACACATATTGTTGGGTGCCAATATTCCCCGAAAATACTCACAGGTAAAATTAAAGATCTTTCTTGTAGATTAGTTACTATGCGGCTTATTTTGAGAAATACCGTGATGGGCTAGGTTTTAAATGGTATGGTATTCCTTCTTTATTCGTAAACGAAGTCATTGTTGATTTATGGAGCTTAGATTCTTTGGGTATAAATGATTTGGGTGAAAAACAGAGGGAAGCTCTAAAACTAGAACTCGAATTGTTTCGAAGAGAGAAGGATGGCAGATGCAAAGTATGTATTTCTCGGTTAAATATACCAGAGAGAGGCATCATTCCAGATAATAAATTTTTGGCATAGAAGCATCTAAAAATACTGTAAAGGATCCTAGATCTACTGGTAATATGAAAGGATATGAACAAGTGTCTGACGAATGGGAAAATGAGGGAGTTATTGAAAAAGTTCAACCTAGTGAGAATTGTACACCAGGGACGCAAATTCACTACTTGCCTAATCGGTCACTGATCAAACAAAATTCCACAACAAATTTTAGGCCTGTATTTGACGCTCAACACATTTTAATCCTACAATGCATGATTTTTTAAATTCGTCTGAAAAAATTTGTTGGATTTCTACAACAGTATTAGTTAATAAAAATATTTAAAGAAATAAACTTTATGTTTTACTATATTTTTTTTGACAAGAAAACTAAAATGTGCCAATTAGTTACATCATGTAGCAACATACATCAACTGACATTTTGTTTTGTACCTATTTATTAACATCATATGTACATATTTTTTAACTTTTTATGGTCTTTTATATATTTATATATGATGAGGTATGGTACAAACATTAAAACCGATTATTAAACTTATAATTTAAATGGGCATGTTCTTATAAATGAAGAATATCTTTGAGTTTATAATAAATAATAGCAATTTTTATAATTACTTAAATAGAAACAGTACAATTCAATAGTTTTATACCTAAATAGTTCGTTAAGTTTTTTAATAGATAGGCACATTAGGTAATGCAGCTTTACATAGAAATTAGAGAAAAAATCATGTACTTTTTGAAAAAAATTTTAAATGATTATTTTTAAAACAGTTGTTTTTATTCAAGCATAGAGCAACATCACATTGGGTGCATTTTATTCTAGTACAACCTTTGCATGATGACATTTTGCAACGTTGTTTGTTCTCAATATGCACGAGCCAATGGTCAGTTTTATCAAACCTAACTGTTACTGGATGGTTTCTTGTAGAAACAGATTTCCCTCTTTTGGTGGTGGCTTTTTCTCCTCTCCATTCGAGAACGATCTCGTTTTGTTGCCATAAGAGCACAAGATTCAACCAAATCAACTCTAAATTGTGAAAGCTTCATTTCCATACCTGTGCTTCCAATTTGCTCATTTAGACGCTGGAATAATAATCAAACCTTTACGACAGCAATATCTACCAAATGATAAAGATACGAAAATGCGACTTTTTACTTCGAATACCTATTTTGTACCTTCTAATCAAGCTATTTAAGGGATCAACTCCCAATGTTACACAATGTGTGCAAGGACATCATCATCCTTATAAGACATCATGAGATTAATCAATATTACCTTAAGTATATAAAAAGTATATTAGAGTTTATCATGAGATCCAAATCACTATCATCATATGCTTCGCTACCACTTAACAAAGCAGTCCAGTTCTGTCAATATTTTCTTTTTTCCATAAACATCAGTAAAATAAACTACATCCATCGTTTAGGTTTGTTATAAATTATAATTAATAGAAATTAGGCAATTTTAAATCCTATTAAATCGCAAATTCAACCATATTATGCACTTAATTATACATGCATACTTATATACTGTTATATTTATACAGCTATGAATACAACGTGTAGAAATTGTAAATATATTGTTTGTTATTGATTGTACTTACATGGTGTTGCCAAATGGATATCAATGAACTTTTAACACAATATGTAATTAATTATGAAATCAAATAAAACCAAATGCACCAAAAGAATTTTAAAAAAAAATTGCTCTTTTTGTACGAATTTCTTAACATGAAAAAAAAAATACTATTTTAATGAATCTTGTTATTTTAGTAGGACCTTTTTTTGTTTTGTTTCTAACTTATATTTTGGTAGCAACAAACGCATTTCGCTAAACAGAATTTCTACTGCTATTTATTGGCAATTTTAAGAGTTAAAAACTTAAATCAATATTTTTATCTAATTTCAAGCATGTTGTTGCCATTTGGAAACATTTATTGGAGCTGGTATTTGAGAAACAATATATGTTGCCAAATAGCTGCACTATGCTCCTTCGGGTTAATGGTTCCTTTTCTTTAAACGACTGTATCAATAAAGGACCGGATCTTATTGAATTTATTCCAACAGTTTTGAGTCGGTTTAGAATAGGCAAAATTAGTGGAGATATCCGTAGAGAATTCTTGCAGATTTTTCTAGATGAACGTGACCGAGATTACTTAAGATTTATCTGGTTGACAGATGATATTCCAGGGAATGTGATTATCTATCTGTCGAGCAGTCTTTGGTGCTACATGTAGCCCTTTTCTTTTGGATGCAACCTTTATACATCATTTGGATCAAGTCCCTGAAAATATCAGACCTATTTTTGAAACTCTTAAAAGAATCATTATCTGTGAATAATTGTTTGACCAGCTTTAATTCTATGGAAGAATTAGAATATTTTTGCCATGAATCTCAGAGGCTCTTAGCATCTGCACAACTTGACCTACGGGGATGGGACTGAAATATATATCCTCAGAATTTAGAAGATAAACAAGACCAGATAGAATCAGGTAGTGAGCTCATCGCTGTCGAGGGATCCCTCTGGAATACTCGTTAAGATACCTTATCTTGTTATTACAGATGTTCATTACAACAAGAAGATACAGTCACCAAAAGAAAGAAAACTCTTACCCTTGGCATATAAGATATTAGATCCTGTTGGCTTCACAAGTCCTGTTACTCTTATTCCAAAATTATTTTTACTAGAGTGCTGGGCAATTAAAGCTTCATGGGATGAAAATCTTCCCGATGATATTACGAAAAGGTTTAATAAATGGAAAAACCAAATTCTTGATTTGGATAAAATAAAGATACCACGTAGACTAATTCCTCTTTCCACTGAACTGGGAAAACTATCGTTACACACCATTTGTGATGCTTACAAGACATCTTATGCTACTTGCGTTTTCTTGAGGGTTGAAGAGACTTTTACAGTCTAATTACAATTCGTCCAAGCCTGATCCAGAGACTGACATCTCTTAAGTCTATCAATATTCCTAGACTTGAACTGATTGCTTTTAATATTGGAACAAGGCTTGCGAATGAAGTATTAAAAGACTTACTACTCACGGGCATGGATATATATTATTAGTCTAACTCCATGGATGCCTTGCTTTGGATCAGAAAAGAAAATCTGAGGGCAGTGTTTGTGGGTAACAGAGTTAAAGAGATTAGAACTCTGAGTGATCCCAACTAGTGGAACTATGTTCCCAGTTCCCTTAATTCTGCCGATCTTCCTTTCCGTGGAAGTAATGTGGAAGCATTAAGCATATATCGATGATGGAAGAGATCTTCCTGGATAAGAAAACCGTCTGATGAATGGCCCAAAGCCGAAGTATTACCTGATTTTGAAAAAATGAATGATGAGAGAAGAAAACAAAATTATCAGTGAATTCAACACAGAGCACACAAATTTTCAACCATTTCACTTCTTACGAAAAATTAATAAGGTAATTTGATTGGATTCTGAGATTTATCGATAATTGTAAGGTCACTCAACCAAAAAGAACCCCCATAATTAATGATAAATTCCGAAGAATTTGATAGAACAGAAGAATCAGTCTTAAAGATACTACAACAGGAAGCATTTACTGGACTGACTGGAGGACAAACTCTTAAAAGCCCTTCAACATTGGAGAGATGAAAAAGGTCTTCTAAGAGCTAAAACATGTATTTTGTTGAGAGAAGACTCTAAGAATTTTCAATAATCAATATTATTACCTCATGATCTTTCTCTAGAGCAGGGGTCGCCAAAGTGGTCTATATAGACCCCTAGGGGTCTATTTAACAACAGTAGGGGGTCTATCTGACCCAAGGGGTCGAATGGGGATCTATTGGGACTCGAAGGAAAAACAGTTCTTAATACGCAAATCACACATATCTAACTGCGTACGTAAAAATTTAAAATATTTTTATAATTGACTTAATATTATATTCTTTATAGAAAATAAAATAATAAATCAGAAAACAATCTGCCCTTTTTTTCCTTATGTATTTTCGTATGTATACCGTGACGTCACAACTTGACCTTGTGACCAGTTTGTAATTTGCACGACTCATAGTTTGTAGCCAGAAGAGCGATTGAGGCTTATCCGTATCTCTTGCTGGCGAACCCATCAACCAATTAGGAGCCTTTGGCGCAGACTTGGCGAGCGACGACACTGCCGTTGGCTTTCTATGCATTAAACGCGAAGGGAATCTTCAGTACTCCGTTTTCTTTCTTTTTATGTTTGTGGTTTTAGTTCTTTTAGTTTTTTTCTTTTTTATACGGCAGTTACGCATCGTGTCGTTGGTTCGCCCTTTGTCTCCATCGCAAACCATACGAGCCTTGCATATGAGTCAGATGCATATGTGCGCTTGTCCAATTCTACACTGGATGCTACAAACGCAAATATCATATGCATTTTCAGCTATTTTTGTGAACTGTGAACAGTATTAAATGCTTATAGTGTCATTATTACTACTATTATATCTACCATTGGATAATTAGTTATTGTTTCTATAAAACTATTCGTTTAGTTTTGATATCAATTTTAATTATTGTTACTTGTGAAAAGGTAAGCTTTAATAATGTGGATTAGTATAATATACCAACTTAATTTTAACTTATTTACAGAACCCTAATTTAAAAATGACAGCTTCAGTATCTAAAAAGAAATGTCGATATTATTCATTGGATTACTTAAAATTTGGATTTATTTGTTCACCGACAAATGAAACTATTCCTATGTGTCTTATATGCGAAAAAACTTTTGGAAATGAATACATGAAACCGTCAAAAATGAAAGATCATCTTGAAAGGCTTCATTCAGATAAAAAAAATGAAGAATTAGAATTTTTCAAAAAACTCAAAGAAAAATTCACATGTCGACCAACTCTAAAAAGTTTTATGAAACAGTCTACTGAAATTGAAAATGAAGGAGGATTAATTGCTTCGTACAAGATTTCGCTTAATATAGCAAAGAGGGGAAAACCCCACACAATCGCAGAAGAAATTGTAGTACCTGCAATTAAAGACGTCATTGAGAATGTGATGAAAAAAGACTCTACTAATGTTTTAAAGTCTTTGCCATTAAGTGCAAATTCTGTAAAACGGCGTATTGACGAAATGGCCGAAGAAATAGAAAACACAGTAGTTTCGGAGCTAAAAAATTGCAAGTTCTCTATACAACTTGATGAATCTGTTTTTGGCATTTCTGCTATTCTTTGGCGTATCTTAGATATTTCAGTAAAATTAAAGGAGAAGTCATTGTTGAATTTTTATTTGCTAAATATCTTGAAACCGATGGGAAGGGAGTGACAATTTTTAGATGTTTACAAGAATATTTAAATAAATATGACATTCCGCTTGAAAATATAATAGCAGTAGCCACAGATGGCGCACCTTCTATGGTAGGGCGTTACCGAGGTTTTGCTACATGCCTCAAAAAAAAAGTGCCCGGTATTCGTACTATTCATTGTGTATTGCATAGACACAACTTAGTAGCAAAATATCTGAGTTCAGAGTTACATGAAGCTTTACATTTTTGTATTAAATCTATTAATCAAATTAAAGCTCAACCTCTTAAATCAAGATTATTTGCCAAACTTTGTGAGGAAAACAATGAGTTATTTAACCAATTACTTCTGCACACCGAGGTTAGATGGTTGTCTAGAGGTGTATGCTTGCAACGGCTCGTCAATTTATTTGATTCCACAACAGAATTTCTGAACGAAATAAATCCTGTTCTAAGCAATGAACTCCAAAACAATAAGAACCATATTTTTTATTTAGCAGACTTATTTGGAAAATTTCATGACGTTCAAACAAAACTGCAAGGAAAAGATGTAACAATTATCCAAGTTCGGACAATACTGTTAGGCTTCCAAGTAAAATTAAATTTATTTAGATCTTCATTGCTACGTAAGGATTATAAGTATTTTTCAAATCTGCAACAATTAAAAATAAAAGAAGACTTGGAAATATATACAAATCATCTTCAAAAATTAAGCGACGATTTTAAACTGCGCTTTGTTGATTTGGAAAACATCGACATCCCTGATTGGATTATTGCGCCATTTTCGGCGCAAATTGATAACGTCGACATCAACATACAAGATGAGCTTGCTGAACTATTGTCCGATCTTGAAGCAAAAACGCTTATTAAAAATTTGACAATACATAAATTTTGGACTAATATAAATATAAAGCAAAAATATGTGAAACTTTACGAAATGGCTCAGCCATTTATGCTGGCGTTTCCAAGTTCGTATATGGTTGAAGCCGGTTTCAGTCACGTTAATTCAATTTTAACTAAAAACAGAAATAAATTAAATGTGGAGATTCGAGGGGATTTACGGTTAAAATTGACTAATTTCCAACCCAATATAGTGAACCTTGCCAAGAAACACCAGGCACACTCATCTCATTAAGAAGTAAAAAAATCTGTAGCTACTTTACTTACTGTTTCTGATTTATTAAATATTTAGATTAATATATAGTTTTATTTTAATTACCTGAAAATTACCTTTGTGGGGGTCTATGGAGATTTCGAAAAACTATATAGGGGGCGATGATCAAAAAAGTTTGGCGACCCCTGCTCTAGAGTAAAAACTTACATTTTCACGTTTAGGACACGCAGGACATGCAGGAGTCCACATTCTGATGAGTAATTTGTACGAAAACTTTTGGATTCTTAAATACAGAAAGACTAAGTGTCGCGAGCGCTCAATTATTCTTGAATAGTTTCTTGAACTGCGATTGGCAACGTCAGTCGAATTAGGAGAAAGTAAACAGAACTTGAGAACATGGCGATCCTGCGAATGCATCGAATTCGAACTGCTGTCTAGAACGATATTTCCTCTCACCTTCTGATTTGAACTATTTGTTTATAAGTATGTGTCCATCCAAATAATCAATAAACTGTTGCAAAAACCTTGAAGCACTCCCAATCCTTCTAATGAAAATCTTTTAGAGTCAAAATTAGTGGTGGATTAGAATTGAAGTTTGAAATTTGATTTGAAAGATAACGGATGATCTATTCTAGAATTTGAACTCTACTTGCAAGAAGTGTGTTTTGAGTAATTTTGAGCTTATTTTTTGAATTAGAATATTTTCATATTGTTGATATAATTGAACTTCTATATTCTTTAGTGAATATTGAATTGAATATGGATGATTTTCTAAAGCTTAAAAAAAAGCGTTCGACCTATAGAACACAATTTACAAAGTTGTTTGCTAAAATCGATAGGGTTAAAGATAAGCTCTCGTATAAGCGAAATATAAACACTAGCTGTCAGGCCAGACGTACCTTCCGTTACAGAGTTGTCAACATCAACAGATTACTTATGCGTGTTCAGTCAGAATAAAAATCATAGAAGCGAAAATTGTAATGTATTGAATATTATTCAAAGAAAAGAATTTTGCAAACGTCATAGGTTATGTTTTCTTTGCTTGATACTGGGACATCGGTTAATAGATCATAATGAGAAAAATCTTTTTATCTTGTTTATTTTGCTCGAAAATGCATAATACCGCGCTTTGTTTTAAAAGGGTAAAATAAGAAAATGGAGACTTTGAAATCTTCTAAAACTTATAATACAGCTGATACTGATAATTATTCTTGAATGATTGCTTAGAAAAAGGCCCAAACCTTCTAGAAAAAATATTCCGCATCTTACTGAGATTCCGAGAAGAAAAAAAAAATAGGTGTTGTGTCTGACATAAAGAAAGCATTTCTTCAGATATCGACATTCAAGCCCGATTGTGAATTCTTAAGATTCCTTTGGTGGGATAATTTTGAGAAGAAAAGTATCAAAACTTTTAGACACAAGCGTCTAGTATTTGGTTTAAACTGTACTCCCTTCATATTAGGAAGTGTTTTGAATTATCATCCAGAAAAGAATTACGTGGATTTTCCAGAAACTGTTTCCAGATTAATGAAGTCTTTCTACGTAGACAATTGTGTCACTTCAGTTTCTAATGAAGATACCTTGAATAGATTTATTGAAGAGTCTAAGCACATATTGGCTACTGCCTGCTTTTGACGTAAGAGGGTGGGAGCATACATCATTGAAAATTGGTCGTGATCCATCTGACCCCATTCCTGTTTTAGGACTATTGTGAAATAAAGATGAAGATAACATTTTCTGTGATACAGCTGTATTGAAATGCTCATCCCTCGACTTAACAAGAAGAAACGTTTTGAGTACAGTTCACAAAATTTTCGATCCCCTTAGTATTTTAAGTTCCGCATCATTGATTCCTAAATTGCTTATCCAAAGAAGTTGGAGCTTGACAATTGGATGAGACACAGACCTGCCTGATGACTATCATAGAGAATTTTCTTCCTGGTTAAGTGATGTAGATTGTTTATTAAATGTGAAAATTGCTAGAAGTTTAAATATTGACAAAATTCAGGGATTAAGTTTACATGTTCTTTGTGATACGAGCAAAAATGCTTATAGTGCTGTGATATTTCTTCAAAAAATGGAAAAGGATACCGTTTCGTTGTCGTTTATTTGTGAGAGGAGTGGAATGGCATCCCTTTGTAAAACTACTACTGAAAGATTGGAACTATTAGCTTTAAACATAGGAGCACGTCTTTCAGCTGTTGTGATTAGAGCATCAGATTTAGAAGATATTCCAATTTTCGATTGGAGTGACTCTCCAACAGCACTTTATTGGTTTAAAAGAAATGAAACTTAGAAAGTGTTTGTAAAGAACCGAGTGCAAGAAAAGTCATTGATATCTAACAGAACCTGGAAGCATGTCCTAGGAAACTTAAATGCAACAGATCTACCATCCCGAGGAGGTTCTATAAGTGCATGGGTCAATTCAAGATGGTGGGAGGGGCCAGACTGGCTAAAATTAATTAATGAAAAATGGCCCAAAACCGAAGCTGTTTTAAACGACGAAGAGATTCAGAGGGAAAGAAGAAAAATTGTAGCTTCTCATTTGACATTTACCAAGGAGAAATGGTATTTGAAATATTTTTCCAACTAATTTAAGATTGTGCGAATGACATTATGGATTCTTCAAATTGTATGAGATTGTCAACAACTACAAGAAAAAAGGATCGGAAATTTGACTGTTCGAGAAATCGACCTAGCTGAAAAGTAGTTGTTGAAAATTGTTCAAGATGAATCATTTAATAAAGAAGATAATTTGATAGGTCTTCTGACTTATGAAGACCAAGAAGGACTCTATAGACTAATAACCAAAATCATTAGAAGAGATGATTCTGAAGACTTCTGTCCCATTGTCTTACCTTCCAATCATGAACTTGTGTAATAACTAATATTCGATCACCACTTTCTGCTTAGCCATGCTGGAGTACAATTTGTACTGACACATCTACAACAAAGATTTTGGATAGTACGAGGAAGGAAAACTGTCAAAAGAGTCTTGTCGAAATGTATACTTTGCAAAAAACACATAGCCAGAGAGGTAGAGACCTTATCATATCGAACGTGCTTTAATATTACCTATACTCATTAAATGGTTAAAAGTAATAGAGTGCATAATTTATTATTTATTAGGGTATTGATAGTTATTCAATACATATTATACTGTCCGATCAAATTAATGTGACCACCTTTTAAAATTAAAAATAACCCCCATTCTGAATAGTTTTATCACTTTGAATTTTTTTAATTTCAAGCGAAAGTGATGTTATATAGTTTCTCCGTAATGCATTCGAAATGATTTGCGAATAGAATTCGTTTGGGTTATTTGACAGTTCAGGTGACGAGTAAAATATGCACTTTTCTGAATTTTTGCAATTATTATTGAATGCCAGAGCTTTGTTATCTCCATAGAATTTGTGCACACGCCTGTCATCTGTGCCCATGATGCACCACACTTGCCTCGTTGCTGATTTTGAATAGTGTCATTTCGGCAAGGGCATGAAAAGCGTCAGTGAGTTTTTGAATGTAACTCAAAAGTTTAATCTCCAGTTTTTAAATCCCACCAGTAGAGGGCGTTTTTGTAAAGGGGTGAGTGTAAGATATCACTTACACAACCTCTTCAGATCAGAACCAGACACCGAGCGATACAGATCAGTGTGTAAGCGACCGAGTTGATAAACGGAAGTTTGTGGGTCGCGTGATGATTTAAGTCCTAAATGTACTCTGCCCTGCTCACCAAGGTAACCCGAAAGGATTTATAGGAAATGCTGTTGTTATTACTTAATAAAAGTGTATGATTTCATATGAAGTTTAAAGATAAGTGTTAAAGTAAGCTAAGTTAATACCTAAGTAAAGAAAATCATCAAGAAAAGTTAAATACAATCAAGGTATTGTTAGTTCAAAAGTTATTATTAAGAAAAATAAGGACGACGTCAATGAAAACTTAACTGAAAAACTCAAAAGATTGAAATGTGATCACATGGAATTAGCCGAAGAATTTTATGTAAATACTCCTCTTGAAACAGAAAATGAATAAGTATTAGCAAGTATAATTAATGATGAATTCGCGGAAGGATGTCTCGAAAGGATTATTAAAAACAGGATTGAAAGAAAACAAAGAGAAGAAAGGGATATGCAATGGCAAAAAGAAATGAAAGAAAGGCATAAGCATTGGCAAAAAGAAAAGGAAAAGCAAAGAGACGAAGAAAGAAGTGTTATGAATTTAAGACGAAAGTTCAGGGGAGGACCGGAATGTTTTTCCTGTAATAAAAACTGTCATGTCGCATGAGATTGTCCCTTCTCGTACATATTATGTGGAAAAAAAGGACAGTTCAAAAATACTGCATGGGGAATGAAAACGAAACTGGAATTATTACTTTTAATGTTCGTGAACAAGAATCACCTATATCTAATATGTACAAGAAGCCTGTATTCATAAATGAGCATAGAATCAGTGCTTTACTGGATACCGGATCTTCAATTTGTTTATTTAAAGAATCAGTAGCACACAACTTAGGACTGGACATTTTATCTTGTGAAAAGGATCTCTATTAATTTGGTAACCAGCTAAGCCCAGTCACTTAAAGTTTAAATGTGCCAATGGTAGATCTTTAGATCGAAGAAGTTTTGGAAATATATTCGTGTTTCAGGCGTCCCAGACTCAACTCAACCAGTTGACTTATTGGTAGGATGTCCGTTTCTAGACCTACCACATATTGCTTACGTAAGGATCGGGGAAGAATTACCTCATTGGATATGTGAAGGATTACCTGTTTATATACTTAAAGTGCCTTGAAGTGACGTCATGTATTGAATCGAAAACAGTTGAAACTACTTCAAGTGAACTTATCAAAATTAAGGAAGAAAATAAGAAAAATTGAAAAATTATCCAAAGTACAAGAAAAAAAATAAAAAGCTATCTCCAGTTTTAAGGCAACAAGATGTCATTATTGAAGAAAGGGAAGAAAATTATTGAATTATTGATGAAAAACGGAGTATTGAAAATTATTGATGAAAAACGAAGTACTGAAAATTATTGAGGAAAAACGATTTCTCAGTCTCAGCAGGAAAAGCATGAATCTAAACTAAAGATCAGGAGTAGTATTCAGGAACAAAATAAGAAACTAACGCAGGCCATACGGAAATATTAACAGAGAAAAATAAGCATTATAAGCACTAGCGATGCAACTTAAAGGCAATAAAGATGAAAACGCTAATCTGTTAAATCCATTAGAAGAATTGTGGGATGAAACCCTTCACTTAAATGAAGGGAAAGAAGAATTGCAGATTGAAAAACAATTGGATGAACAAAAGGCAAAATTGTTAGAGATTCGACGGGAAGGAATACTGAGATAAAAGGAAGATTTGAAGAAATTAGCTGATTTTCGAGAACAAAAGAGAACGAATTAAAAATTGCAAGGGAAAACAGAAATACAAATTGAAAATGGAAAGAACGGAAAAGAAGAACTGCATTAATGTGAAGAAGAATTGAAGTATTTAGAAAAACAAAAATTAACAGAAGTTCAGAAAGTGAAGGAGAAAATTTTAAAGAATGTTACAGGAGAAAATATTTCAAATGGAGAAAGAGTGGAATCAGTATTGAAAAGGCAATTTAAGTCCAGAAAAAATATTTCTAATTTACTAAATCAATGAGAGAAACTAAGAAAGGAAACATGTGCTTTAATTGAAGGAAAGAGGAAAGTAGAGGGAATGTTCTTCAAAATTAACCCCATGCAAAGTCCAATACAGTTGGAAAATACCCTGTAAAGAAGAAAACAAATATTGTAAAGCGAAAGCAACGACTCTACTCAAGGGAAGTAACGTCATAAAATATATCGGATACTTTTCCAAAAGTGAGAAAAAAAAACTAGTATACGACTACGAGGGGTTTCATCCGAAGGAATAAAAAACAGTTAAGGAGACAGAAAGACGAGATGCCGCAATATTCCCCACTCATTTGAAAAGGTCACTATGAAACGAACTCCTTTTGACCCAAGGATTTGAACTTGACTTGTGGCAATGATGAAGTGTCCATTTTCTACATTAATTAGAGTTCGGGTCACCTGTGGGCAGCCATTTAAGGTAGAGAGATGGTATCGCAAACGACCACCCTCCCCCCAAGACTCAGCAGCTTTATCTACAAAGGATGGAACACGTGTTCAGTTTATGACCATTACTGTGAAAGAGGTGTAGCCGACACCTCACGTCAACAACAGAGGAATGAAGGAAGGAACTGTTCCTGTGTTATGGAAAGACTATTTAGTATACTTTGGTGAGGATACAAAGAGAAATTTGAACCAACGACCCCATGTCATTTGACAAGAGGAAGAAAGGAAATCCGTTTTAATGATCTCGTCGACAAAAGGACAACTACGGAAAATCACAGCTGGAGAAAAAGTAGAGAAGCAAGAATATGCTGAGACAATTTAGTTTGTTTTTGTAAGGATTTAAATAATTGAATGGGATTATCTTAAAGGGTTAACTATTTCATTGATTGAACATTTGAATAAGGATAAATAATCTCAAATATGTTAACGGATGTTTTTATGTTTATGTGGTCTATTATGAAGAAAAGAATAATTGATATTTCGAAGTAATATGCTCATAGAACGTTTTTTTATTTCCTTTTTTTGACAGAAAATAATTGTTTTTGTAGGGATTTAATAAGATTCTAAATATTGTGTTTTAATTATTGTGTTATGTTAAAGAATTTCTTTTATTTTTCTGTGTGAACTATTTTGAGACTTTGAAGTCTACGAGAATTAAGCATTTTCTTTGTGCATGAGCTTTAATAATTTTAAGTGGGTAAAAAAGGAAAGAAAAAATTTAATACTCAGAGCTGATACTTCGAATTATACGAATTTTTGATGTTTTGAAGAACAAAATTGGTAATTTGGAAGACATGAATTTTCATTCTGAAATAAGATAATTAATGATATAAAAGGATTTATGTGTAAATATTGATTTTTTTTAAAGTGTAGCTATTAACGTTTTGAAATACTTTAAGTAATATTATTTATGAGCAATTTAGTAATGTCATTCTATCAAGTTATCAGTCGTTCAAGGTAACATTTATTATTTATGATGTATGAAATATTTTGATGAGTGTAATGAATTGTGTTTGTTGTAAACTTGTACAAGTGGGGGCAATTGTAACGTCAGAATTGACCGAATGTCACCTCCAGTGCTTAAAGCTCGCCTGTAGAGGGCATTTTTGTAAGATGTCACTTACACTACCCTCTCAGATCAGAACCAAATCAGAAGAGAATGAGAGGAGCAGATCAGTGTGTAAGCTAGCAACTTGACGCTCCAGTCCTAAAGGTATTCTGTACTGATCATCAAGGTAACGCGAAAGGATTTAAAGGAAATGTCGTTGTTATTGCTTAATGAATGTGTCTGATTTCATATGAAGTGTAAAGATAAGTGTGAAAGTAAATTGAGTTATTAGCTAAGTAAAGAAAATAATTAAGAAAAGTAAATGACAATCAAGGTATTGTTAGTTAAAAAGTTATTATTAAGAAAAGTAAGGAATGTAAAAATGAGAGTTTGTAAGAAATCAGAAGTGGCAGAAGTTATCAGTAAAGGTAAAAGTTTATTATCAAGGAAAAATATGTGAAAGATAAGTGAAACTAAATTATAATAAGTGAAGTAGTTTAATGAGAAAGGGATAATGTCATAAGTTAAAAAAATAAAAGTATTCTACACTAGCATAAGAAATCATTCAGACTTCTGTTCTGTGACCAGCTGTCCTAAGTTGGGTGGTTGAGGATGCATGGTTCTGACTTTTTTTTATAGCGGGAAGTGAATAGATCATAAAATTAGCAGTTCCGAAAATGCAGTCATCCTTGACCCGTAATGCAAATGCCCTTTTGGATGTCGGATAAATTGCATCATTACTCCAATGAATTTTCTGCTTCCATCCGAACCCCTCCAATTCCTTCCATTACCAGTGTTACCACGTGTTTCCTGCCATTAGCTATTTTTCGTCAACGTCGAAAATAAGCGGTGTCCTCATTAATACATCTGGACTGTGTCATATGAAATACTTTGGATGAAAATTGCTTTGAATATATTACTCTTTATTATAAAAGAGTAATAATATGATTTTCGAATTTCTGGCTCTCTCTTTTGATCTAGATCTTCATTTGGCATTTTAGGGCCATTTGGGACACATAGCAACTGTGCTGTATGGGGATTATGAGTATTTGAGCAAAAATGTTAACTATAAAAACGATTCATTATCCCAGTTGAAACCTATGAAAAAACTGGAGTGGAAACTAATTGGTTTGCTTTCAAAGAAAATTAACCAAGTGTTAAAACTGTCTACTATTTTAATAATACAAAAACTGGCTTTTATAAAATCATTTGCTTTATTTCGTTCTACATCTAGGAGAAAATTGCGTTCCTGTACATGACATTCATCTCTAAAGTAACCTATAAAAAGAATAATATTTTACAAAAATTGAAGGAAATAAATCCATTGCAAACAAATAAAACAGGAGTTATATTAATCGAAAAAAAAAAAAAAACCAAAACATACGTTGTTCATGTATTAAACTTAAAAAGAAGCTTCCAAAATTTAATTTTCTAATTAAGTGTTTTGATTGATATGTTTCAAGTTCTCGTGCAGGCAGCCTTTCATGACCATGGACTTCACTTAAGAGAAATTTGATGATTTAAGCAGGGCATTTATTAAAGAGAATGTTTTTGATACATTAGTTCTTTCTGATTTAATGTATCAAAAAATTCGTAACAATTTGATTAGCGAAGGTCATGATTCAAACTGTTGCAATTTGTTTTTATAGATTATATTTCTAATTAAAGTTGCAACATTATTATAACATAAATTATAACACTTCGAAAACTGTTAATGCAAGTTAATGAATTTCCATAATATATCAATATTTTTAAAATTCTATTTTGTTCTAAGAAATTTGTAATTTGAGTTTGCAAAGAGTATACACTATAAAATAAGAATTTAATGATTTTATTATTTGAATTTACACTTGAAGATCACTCGTACAAATCCATTCCGAACACATTTTATAAAAGCATTTGTCAAAGTAGCATAATGTAATTACTTATTATAACTTTGTTTTCTTCTTAAAATGGGACATGGATAAATTAGAAAAAAAAATGCATATTTCTTTTCAGTTTTTTTTATTTGTTTCTAATGAAAAAACAGCAACAGACACGTGAAAACAAATAATTTATGTGTTCTTACATTTTTCTGTTGAATAATTTTTCTTATTTAGTATTGATTTAAAATAAGAATAAAATTCAAGAAAACATTTCTTAACATTTGTTTTTATAATGAAAATTGCTTTAAGAACTGCGTTTTACAATTGTTTTTTTTTCTTTTCTCCACAACTTATTCAAAAGAGAAAATACCCTTTTCTACGGATTTCCGAATAAAGGATATTTCATTAAACGGTAAATATCATTTGCATAATGAATTAAAATATACACATATACAATAATTATATATTCTTACGATTCAAATTATTGGTAAGAAAGTGTTTGAACAATTCCACCGAAATGACTTTTGGTTGAAATATTTTTAATGTTCCATTCTGTCTTTTTTTTTTTTTTTTTTTTTTGTGGTGCAATATAGCAATAAATAATTGTAGGAATATACTCCAAAAATAATTTTATACTTTTTGGTTACAAACAATCAAAACTGCTATCGAATTTCTTCCTATTTATTTTGTTAAGTTTTCCCGTTCGAAAATCTTTTTCTTTATGGAACAAAGTCTCTTACATTCTTTGCCTACAGGGTCTTCTCTCTTTTAGGTGATATTTTTTCTTTCCCATGGGGTTTACGGTTTTTGATACACGTGATTGACGCGATCTCGGGTTATCTCCATTTTAGACCTTCCTTGTTGTCAACCATTTTCCTTTTTTTTTCTTTTTCCTTTCTTAGGCCAGCATGACAGTTACTATTGATTTGGTGCAGCTCGCCACATTTGGCTCTTGCGCCATAAGCCGCAACTTTCACTCACTCATCATAAATTATTTCTGTTTGTAGATATTTCATTTTACATACATTCATTGTTTCCTTCATCAATTCTGTATTTATTTGTCTTTTAGGATTTCTTTTGAACTACACCAATCCTATTTTCAACAATTCTGCATCTTTACAGCTCTTCGTTCTTCTGAATACTGATATACACCAATAATTTCATAGCTACAGCAATTACGAAGACTCTTCTTTTCATTTACCTGTATCGCGTTGTTTTTTAGACAAATAGTTGTATAGGCATATTTCCTCTCTAGATCAAGTCCTTTCAAAAGGTAATTTCTTACGAGGCGCTTTGGGTCATTCTCTATTTAGAGATGAACATTTTGTGTCATTCTGTGGATGGAAGCTATTTTCGCGGTCCTCAATGATTCATTTAATTCCCTGGCCTTTCTTGCCTTTCGTTGGTGCTGTGGTTCACTAAGGATTCACTGTTCTAATTTTGTATCAGTCTGCTTCAAAGCTAGTATAAATTTTCAAATATCTGAATGAATAACTTCGAAAACGGCATTATATTTCTCGTATTTGTCCATCACACTGCGCCAAAATATCCCAGATTTATGTAAAAAATCTCCTCAGGGATTTACTTTCTTTAGGTTAAATATGGGAACCATAATCTTTTTTCTTTCCCATGGAGCTTACTTCTTTTTGGTAAACTCGGGTGACATACCTCCTGGATGTTCTTGTGATCCTTTTCCATCTTCGATGTTCTCTTTCTACCAAAAAATTTTATCTTTTTTTTTTTTTTTCTATTTTTCTTTTGCCTAGAATCAGAGCACCGAATCCCATATGGCTCTTGCGTCACTAATGCATCAGTTTCTAAATTTTAAAACCATAAATTTAAGTTGATTATTTGTAAAAACAGTAATTATGTACACACTTTGAATTCGAGAATGTCTGTTTTTTACTTGATGGAGAATGAAATATATTTCCGAATTTCTTCATCCAAAAAGCATTTTTAACAAATATAATTTCCGAGAAACATGAATATCTTGATGAAACGTCTATTCCATGAAAAATGGAATTTAATTAAAAAAAAAACTAAATAAAATTCATAATAAGATAAAGATTATGTATAATAAATTTTTTAAAAAAATAGCAATATTGAAATAACTATTGCTAAAAAAGCCACTGTTTGCCCTTTACATATCATATTACATTATTTCAAAGTTCCTAAATGGTTTTAAACCATAGATTTCAAGCTCTTTTGGACGCAATTTACCGGGGAAAAAAATAACATAAAATTATTTACTACCCACTTTAAAAAAAAAAAGATATCGATTTCCTTTCATGGAGTATTGGACATAATTACTCAAAAATGTTCTCAAGTTCATTCAAGTCTTTGAGTACTCAACATCAAAATTGATTAAATGTAAATGTTGTGGTTAATTTACTTCTGTTGAACTAAATATTATTATAAAATACTACTTATCTAGCCTATTCTTAACAATAGACTTCTAATAAGTGGATCTGATTTAAATAAACTTCTAGCCACTAGCTTTGATTCAGGTAGACGCGATATGACTACCTTATTACAATTGTTCTAACCTGAATGGCGTTCGTAAGACTTCTTCTCCTTTGTCTCTTCTCCCTATTTATTATGCTTCTTATTCAGTAATACTAATTCATATGAATCACGGCTCTTTGCAAGTCGAGGTTCTCGTATAAAATGTATCACGGCAGTACCAGAGGTTAGATGAAGGGAAATAAGTGTGAGCACCCCTTACAAATGTAGTTGTGATTTTTCAGAATACACTTAATTAATACATACTGATGATTTATACATACTTAAAATACTTCTGAAAGTAAAAGAAGAAAGCAATTTAGTAGAAATATTCCTTTCTTTTCTCTCCTTCTCAAGTATTTTATTTCATTCAATTAAAAGCAATAATTTAGTTTTGAGAAGAAAAGTTGGCAACTCCATAGTATAAATCCTCTGCAGTTCGGGGGGGGGGCTTATCGGGGGGAGCCTTAATCTTTCGTAATGTATCCAAATCTGATGCATATTGCCGGAACTTACGCGCACTCACTAGTGCTCCATGTTGTGCATTGCTTATGCTGAGACTCGTTCATGTATTGGGGGAGTAAATGTACCAAACAATACCTACATCAATGCGTATTGATCTTGCTTAAAAAGAAGCATGTTTTGTCGAAACATGCGTTTGATAATTCTTAGTATTCATTAAGTGCATTTTCACGAGTATTTTCCAGGGGTACGGTCGAAACTTAAATAAATACTGCATTTATAGGCTTTCAAAATTAATATGATTGCTTTTTAGCCCCGAGATTGCCTCACGAATGAATGTTATGAACGAACGAGAATGTTTGTCAACTACATTAAAAATGGCTTATAATATTGATTTCAACAATTTATAAAGTTTTTTATTATTCCCTTTCAGCATTCAACATCAAGAAACTTATAGCTGAAATTATTTTGTCTTACCTTAAGAAGAAAACTGGATGCATATTGAACAATGCTTAATATTACTGCGTTGTACACTGCGTGTCAAAAATTTAGAATATATATATATATATATATATATATATATATATAATTTTTTGTAGATTATAAAAGAAAATGAAATAATATATTGTCCAAAAGTATAGGTAATCCGGAATTTAAAGAAAATAAGAGCAGTTTAGTCAGAAGTAGTCTAGCCATTTCTTCTTATTTCAAACATGAGCTTCTCCAATGAAGGAATTAACTTTTGTATAATATCTTATATTATTCCATGCTTTCTCTATGACAGACTGCAATTCTGTCACATTAGAGAATTGTTCAAAATTAGCAAAAACATGACGGAGAAGTATTCCTCATATGTTCTCCGTTGGAATAATTTTTGGACTGCTAAATATCCAGTCCAACACAGAAATGTTTTCGTTGCTTCATATTTATGGATAGAGTTCATATTTATGGTCTTGCTGAAGTCACCTTTTTTGACCGGCAATATTTCAGTAAATGGTAGCAGTCATCAAACATCGGACCCACATTAAGATTCTATAATGCGGGTCTGATGTTTGATGACTGATGAGGAACTGTCCATTGAAGGATCCTCAAACCATGACTCGCTGTCGGCTAAAAATGACGCTGTTCCTTTTTGAAATTGTGCAAATAATTAACTTAGCTATGAAAGTTTTAATTATTTTCGTCACTGAAGAGAAGGGAATATCATTTGATGCCATATGAATATCAGACCACTCCATTCTTAGATATATGTGATGCGATTTTGGAGTCACATTCTATCGCAGTTTCCGATTAATTGCGAATTTGCATTCTTCTGATAATAGTACTCTACGAGACACGAAGACCTATTGTACACTGAACTTGCCATACCGAAATTTTTTGTGTAGCCGCCAATCTTTAAATTTTTCTAACTTCCTTTTTATTATTCACACAAAGTCTTCCGGTGCGATATTTTGCTTCATATATTTCTCCTCTAGATATTATTCGATAAACACAACAGATCATTCAGAACAGATGCTATACCAGAAATAGACTTACCATTCAATGTGAATCAATTCAGTAACCTCTTCAGGAGATGTTTAACTTTCGACTTTTCGAACTTAAATGTTAAGATGTTGCATTGTCCTTTGTGCTTCCCGTTAATGACGTCACTTGCCAAAAATTACATATTGGAATTTAAAAAAAACTTTTAGAATGAGCAATTTTTTTGTTTTGTTTTATATTTGCTTGTTAAATGATCCAAACAACTTGTATCAGAAGAGATTATAACCTTAGGAAACAGTTTTTCTTATTGTGAATACTTTATCTAAAATTTTACTAACGAAAAAAATTTATTTAAATTTTTGGCTCTCTGTTATGCAGTACCATCAAGTGTATTTGGAATTTCTTTGTTCAAAGAGGTATACAAAAATGGTATACTTACAAATGTTTAGAACACTAAGAAGAAACAAAGAAAGATTTAATGTATTAAAATTTAGATGCCCCAAAATTGAAATACTCACTTGTATATAAGTCTTGATTGGAAATTAATGCCTCTATGACCATAACGTTTTTGTTTGTTACCCAGTTTTCACACTTTTTATTGCACTTGAAAGCCACGTATATTCTTTATATTTTCACTTGTTTTCTTGTTTCCATTTGTCATTGGTATGCTAAGAGAATGCAGATGATTTTGAAGAAATGAAGCGTCGTTGGACCTTGCGAATTTCAACCCTCTCCAGAAATGAAAGATCGCCTAAGGGACGTCACTTTCATTCTGAAGGCTGTGCGAAAGCTGCCGTTAAAACCTGGTGTCGACAACCTCCGTTGGAATTCATCTTCCTCTAGATAACCTGATAAGTCACTCGTTGGAGGATGTGTGTGGAAAGAAATGGAGACTGCACAGAAAAATGAATAAAGCTTTACATCCAGCTTTCGGATACAATAGGAACTGTGAAAATCGAGTAACAAATTATATATATATATATATATATATATATATATATGTTGTCGTGGAGACCTTAATTTTAATCAAGTCTCGTAATACGTACGTTTCATCCGAACATGATATAATGTACACAAGAAAACCGAGTTTCATTTTGAAAGTTTGATCAGGGATCGACAGTAACTTCAGCAATTCTTCTTTATCGGATTTGTTCAACTCAATACTCGTTGATGCAAGTGCATGGAAAGTGAGGAAAGAATATTGCAAAGTGAATACTGCTTTACATAGCTTTGCGGTGCAACAAAAATTGCAGAAATCAAGTTACAATTAAAAAAAGTTGTGGCTACTGATGCCAACCAAACCTCACGCACTGAAAAACGAACAAATTCATAAGTCCATCCGCATTTTGACATTTAAAGATAACGACAGCAATTAATCTAACTAAAATTTATTTATCTAATGACAAAACATCGATCGTTAAATTTTCAAAGTCAATGAAGTGAATTCTCTGCTGAGAACCTTTTTGAATTATTCTCACAGATCTCTACAAATTTATTCTTTCCTTTTGAAAATCCGTAAATCTCTAACTTTCTTTTCACAAATCTAAATTCATTCTTTCCACCTCGAAATTTGTGCGTGGAATGAATTTGGCCATGCCTCTTCAAAACCACATGACGCAATATTTCCTGCTGATTAGCATATGAAAATACTATTGCATGCTATTCCTAAAATAATACTTTCCGCTATTGGTCCACATCTTCCTGAACTATTGCTGGAACGTAAATAACGCCTCAATCACAAGAGATTTGGTGTAAATGTATTTTGACATTCGATGAGATTAGAATTCTAAAAGGTCAAGTCTTGACATCGAAGTTCATGTGCCGTAGAAAGGTCATCTGGCCTAACTCAAAAGGCTTACAGATGCGTTTAAACCTACATCTTTGTTAGAACAGAAACTAAACTGCCTACTTACGCCAAACCCCCTTAATTTTAAAACAAATTTTTTTCACGTGTTTATATATTATACATTAGTAACTACAGGTTAACATGACAATGAATCAACAGAGAATCGGAAAAACTCTATATAAAATGCTACTTACGGTTTGCGATATTTTTAACTGCAAAAAATGGAAAATTGATTATTTTTTTTATATAAATTTATAAAAAATACAAAAAATGAATTTAAAAACGATATCTTTTCTAATAGATCTCTATTAATTAACCAATCCTATTGGAGTTGGGAAAGACACATATGTTGGTAACATAAGTATTTCGTTTATCAAACAACTGTGCTATGTTTTAAGGGGGGAAATATTAAATATATGTTTAGAATTCGGTATAGAACAGATATTCCAGATTACTATAGTGAAAGAAAGCATGAAATATTGGTTAAAATGAAAATCGAATATTTTCACAATAGAAAATCTTATATTTGAATGATTAAATTCAGAAATGAATAAATACAGGGAAAATAAATGTGTGGAGTAAGTACGGAGCGCCCAAATAAAGGTCTGCCCTTAATTTGAGAATGGTGACGGCTTATGTCTTAAATGTGATGCTTAGGTGTAATAGAATGGCTTTAAGATACTGAGCCAGATCGGTTACAGCGTTACCTGGGGCTAAAAAGTGGGGTTAGCGCTCCTAAGTCAAAAAGGACAAAATATATAATGAAAAGGTCAAATTCAAAGACGCAGAGAGCCTGGATTTATTGTTAAAAGGCAGTAACGCGAATACTCATTGCTCCGCCTCTATACCGTCAAATCTGATGTATAGAAATTGATCTAATTAATTGCCAGAGATTTCTTATTCCAATTCGATGTTTATAAGAAAAACAGATGATCTTGCATGTTTTAAAGATTATCTTTCTTTAACAGAAAAACAGTTAAATAGAAGAACAAATCTGTTAACGAGTTATAATTTTGTATTTGAAACTTTTCTTAAAGAATTAGTTACAAAAGATGAGAGAATATCTGTGTTTTCACTGAAACATAATGGAGTAGTAGACAAATTCAATAGAAGTATTGCAGAAGAGAGCCGGGCGATTTTACAGGATCAAGGATTACAAGTATGTATTTTGGGTTGAAGCATTAAAAGGATTTGTTCATGTGAATAATGGATGCAAACATAAACTGACTAAAGGAGCAACATCGTTTAAAATATGAACAGGCTGAAAAGCCCTAGCCAGACATTTCAAGATTTTAGAAACCCTCTCGTATTGTCATACACCTACGCACGAAGAAATGCAAAAGAATCGAAAACTTGGTTACACAGTGTTATCCTGTATACTACACTAAGTGTTATCCTGTATACTACACTAAGAGTTATCCTGTATAGCTACCAAATAAGCAGATGTTATGGAAACCATACAAGCGTAAAATTAGACGAAACTAAAAATGGGTTTTCATGTTTACTTGGTTGGAAATCACGGGAATGCATTAATTTATAAAGCGATAAAACGAAGAAAAGGAAACATGAGAAAGTCTGAATTAAAACATAAATTAACAACAGTTATTCCATAATGGGTAAGAATTAAATTATATTAAAGAATAAGCTTGCGTATTAGTGTACTAGCCTCCGAATAGAAAATGGTGTTTGAGGTCAATAAATGAGGTCACAAAGAATTGTGAAAAAGGAAAATTAATATTTAACTCTAAATTATATAACTTTAAACTATTTCTCAAAGAGGTCATTAAGTAGATAAAGATCTGATAATTCAAGTATTGAGAGTTTTGACGAATCTGATCAATCTAATTTTGTACCTATCTTTCAAAGAGAAGTAGATTATATACAAATATCTTGGTCGTTTGAACAATTGAGACATCTTCGTCAAAATGTTACTGGTATCAAGCAATGGACCAGGAGATAAAAACTAAGAGCAATCGTTAAGTGAGGAAGTTAGTTGATCCTCCTAAAAAAAAAGCTAAAATTATAGACTGTACATGTATCGATCTATATATAAAGATATCAATTCAAAAATAACGAAATTTAAAGCTAGACTTGCAGTTCAGAGATTTAAACCGAGTTTTGAATTGATTAATACAAATACATTTTCACCGGTTGTAAATTTTTCCTTAGTTAAATAGCTTTTATAACTCTTGTCTCTTGATTGGGTTGGATGCTTGGGAAACGGGGTGTAAAAGCAGCATGTTTGTATGGTGAGTTACGTGAGAAAACTATATGAATCAATCACCAGTTTATGTCGAAATAGAAAGGAATCCAAGGTATTCTTGTTACAAAAATCTACCTGTGATCTTTATCATATCAGTAGAATGTGGAAAAAAGAATTAGATACGGAATTAGAATCGTTTGGTTTCCACCAACTACAATTGTAGTAGTGTTTATAAGTTGAAAAACGATGTAATACTGCTTGTGTATGTTGATGATATTGTGGTATATCTGATGAAAAAGAAAACAATATCAAATGTGTAGTTTCATACCTGAAAGCAAAATTAAATTCTGAGAAGGATAATACATACTTATAATACAAAACTTACATTAATAAAGGTAATTGTAAAGATATTCCAAGAAATCTTGTAGATTTACGAATTTATCCAGAGTTCTTACCTCGAAAAATAAATGAAAGTACCATTATCGAAATAATGCAAAGTATCCTTATCAATCATTGTGGTCGCGGTAGCTTGATGGTCATGATCGCGGACAACAGTTTTCGTCGAGTCGTGGGTTCGAATCTTGATACTACGTGTAGTCGGGGCTGATGCACGTTAAATCCGTCGAGGTTCAAAGTCCTCCCGAGGGCGTGGTGTAGAAGTTAGGAGAGAGAGATGCCAGCTCAGATGTCGTCCACGTTACTTGACAGGTTCAAAATGGCGAGGTCTGTTATCAATATAACCTTCGTGTTGCTTCTAGAACGACGCTAATAAAATTAATCATTAAATCGGGTGTCTAACATTTTTGACCCACAGAAGTCGTCCTGACGTAACTTTCCTGACGTAACTGACGAATACGATGTCACAATTTTACAATGGTTATACATACCAATACTGGTTGATTTTAGATTATTTATACTTATATTTTAATGCAAGTCGAAAATATATCCAATGTAAAGAACTGTGATTAACCTACCTACTTCGATGTAAATTGGGGATCCAACTTGATAGGAAGACATTGAACTAGTGGACATTCGATGTGTATAGGTAACAATTTTTTTTCATGAATAGCAAGTAAGCAGAAGTCTGTTGTACTTAGTAATTTTGTGGAGGCAGTTTGTGTCTATTTCTGACACTGTCAATGAACTGTTGCGGTTTGATAATACTTTAAATTAAATGTAATTATTTCTTAAATTAAGACCTACTTTGTTTTGTGACAATAAATTTGCTATATCTTTTTCTCAAAATAAGGTAGAAAATTGTAAAGCTAAGCATATTAATGCAATCGAATAATTTTATTAAAATATTTCAATGAAAGATAATTTTAATTATAGAATTTGTAGGAAGTGAACTAAATTTATCAAATTTTTGGACGAAATGACATATTGAACTTTTTATAGACTAGTTGTTTGTATTCAAATGGTGCCGAATGTTGAAAGTTGATTTGAAAATTCCCGTGGCTCCACCTTTGTAATGTCAAATCTGACGTACAGAGGTTAATCTAATCAAATGTCAGAGTGTGGTTACAAAAAAGAAGTGATTTCTTAAGCTGTGCTATTAAACAGACAAACATATTGTTTTGATATTATTTTCCTTCGTTTTTAATTTATATACTTTTAATTTCAAAAAGTAATTTTTGGGAAAGACATTATTTTCTTCATTTATTACTAATGGACATTTTGCACCCAATAATGGTAGGAAAAAAATGCATAAAATGATACATGATTTTTCCAAAATTTCTGGCGCTGTTGCACCACAAAAAGCGTCACTAAGAGGGAAGAACTATTTAACAGTGGAGATCTTTATTATCTGAGTTTAAAATACTCGCTTCCTTCCTGCTACGAGACTGAAGTAAAATATGTTTTAAAGTTCAATAGGTAAACAACATTAGTAGTAGTAATATATCATATATATATATATATATATATATATATATATATATATATATAT